>JAVSCE010011957.1:600000-814857 GCA_032199065.1 Smutsia gigantea
AACTATATAAGAAAAAAACAAAATTCAACAAAAATTCATTTAAGTAGGAAAAAAACATCATGTATCTACTGAATGGGACTGCATCATATGCTGTTCCAGAAAGATTTGAGTTCTCTATAAGCTTTGCATAATTTATTCATGAAAAACATTAACTTCAGATTTAATGCTGACGTTCACTTAGACTTCCTTAACACTTCCAATTTCCAATTCCAATAACTTTAACAATTTTCCCCAAACCACTTCCTTCACTTTTCCCAGATTTCTTCTGCCTTTGTGCCATCTCAACATTCCCACATATCCTATCCCTGGGATTTTGCTTTACAGGGTTTTGCTTTACACCCATTCCTCTGACCCCACCAGTCCACAAGTTGGAGAAAAAAGGTCAGTCCTTAAACCAAAACATTGCTCCAAATACACGGTAAATGTGTTCCCTTCCAAACAAGCATTGAGTAAATACCAAAGAAAGTGCCAAGAAGATACAGAAAACGTACTGGTATGATCAATTCTTCTTATGTGACAAACTATCCAAAAATACTATGATACATGGGTGTTAAGTGCTCCAAGAATAACAAAAAACCCTAAGGTTTTAAGACTTCACAACCTTGAAGACTAACCAGGTCAAAAATTGTAATTAACAGTCTCTCTTACCTGCAGTAGTTTCATTCATTAATCGGAGGCAATTGAGACCAGCAATCTGTGTTGCATCCATCACTGAACGTCTTTCTGCATCAGTGTAAAAACAAGGAACCTACAAAAAAAATTGATGGTTTACTCTATTATGGAGATTACTCATTTAAAATTCACTTGCCAAAAAAAAAAAAACAGTAAATCCAGAAATGCCCTCAAATACCTACCGTGATTTATTCTGTATATGATCAAGGAGGTATCTCCAATTAGTAGGGGAGCTTAGAATAATGAGTAAAGTGAAAGGACAAATGGATAGCCATCCAGAAAAAAAGAATGCTATATCCCTACTGCCACACCAAGACGTTTCAAATACAGGATTTAAATATATTTTTAAAAGTCATCAGTATGAGAATGAAAGGACATCTTTACAGAGTAGGAAAGCATTTTCTAAATATAAAACAAACCCCAGAAGAAAAAAGCAGGGCAAGTATATTAACATATTTGACTCAAAAAAAAATTCTATGCTCAAATGGGAAAAAAATTTGCAACTCACAGCATAAAAAGGCAAAGGGCTAATCTATGAAGAACTGCAAATCAACACAAAGACCATAAACTCAAAATAAAATGAGCAACAGACAGGTACATTTCACAGAAAGGAAAATTCAAAATGGCTCTTAAATTTAAAAATGTTCAACTTCCCCTAAAGAATAAAATATTAAAATCACATAACACTTTGATACCATTACTCACCTATTAGAATTAGCCAATACACTAAAATAAGCTACATTGGTGAGGCTGTGGTCAAACAAGCCCTCCAATATGTTATCAGTGGAAGTATAAATTAGTACAAATTCTTTAAAGGGCAATTAAACAATAACTGAAAATTACAAATACATATATCTTGTTCTAGCATTGCATTTCTAAGAATTCAGCCTATAAATCCTACAACCTTATAACAGCAAAATTATTTGTTCAAATGTACTTATTATGGCATTCTTTACAATTAAAAAAAAAACACCCCAGAAGCCCAACAAAAAGAGACTGTTTAAACAGAATACAGCGCATGCATAAACTGAAATACTCTGCAGCCGCTAAAAGGAATGAAACACTTCTTTACTGCTATGGAACAAATGTAAGATAAACTTTCCAAAATTTGTTAAAAGCAGAATTAATGTTAAGAAATGACCTATACATGTTTGCTTGAGTACATAAAACCTCTGTACAGTTCTATAACAAAGTGGCATAACTGGTAACCTCTGGAAAGAAAAAACTATTTAACTAGGTAGCACAGGGTGCTGAAGCTTCCCACACACCCTTTCTACACATTTGATTTTGAACACTAGGCCTATTACTACCTTTCTAAAACAACAAAATTTACGTTTTAACAGTAATCAATATTCAAATAAAGCAAAATACAGCCAGGATCGATTTACACAGCAATCAGATATACCATGGCACAGTAGCTAGAGTAGTGACTGTGTAGAAAACAGTTCCCACCGAGGCTGGAGGCTCACAAGGTCTGATGGCAAGGCTGGCCCTTCCCTGGAATCTAAGATAGAAAAATCTCCCTAAATGTTAACAGTGGCTCACTGTGCCTAAACTGCTTCTACAATGTAGTTTATGCTGAATACCTATTTTCCATTAGGGACTCTGAAATTTTGATACATGCTAGAAATAGGGTGCTAAAATAGGGTGCCATGACTGACCACAAAAGAAACCCTAGACTCCTAGCCTCAGGCAAAACATCCCCCATGTTTCACATGTGTTCTCACAACCTGTTGCTGGAAAAATTAAGTGCATCTGGTCTGTCCCAATTGAAAGGGGACTTTTGGACGCTTGCACCTAATTTCCTCCAGACACAGACATCATCCATGTGTACCTTTTCCCATTGTTTTCATTTTGCATTCCTTCACTGTAATCTTAGCTTGTGAGTACAGCTGTATGCTGAGTCTTGTGAATTCTTCTAGCAGATCAGTGAAACTCAACATAGCCTTGAGGACCCCCAGCACATGACCTTTTTTTTCAATCTTCTATTTTTTTTTAATTATGGTATCATTGATATACACTTTTATGAAGATTTCACATGCAACACATGGTTTACTATATTCACCCATTATCAAGTCCCCCACCATACCCCATTGCAATCACTGTCCATCAGTGTAGTAAGATGCCACAGAGTCACTACCTGTCTTCTCTGTGCTACACTGTCTTCCCCTGACCCCCACACACACTATGTGTGCCAATCATAATACCCCTCGATCCCCTTCTCCCTCCCTCCCCACCCAGCCTCCCCCACCCCTCCCCTTTGGTAACCGCTAGTCCCTTCTCGGAGTCTCTGAGTCTGCTGCTGTTTTGTTCTTTCAGTTTTGCTTCATTGTTATACTCCACAAATAAGGGGAATCTTTTGGTACTTGTCTTTCTCCGCCTGGATTATTTCACCGAGCATAGAGCATAATAGCCTCTAGCTCCATCCATGTTGCTGCAAATGGTAGGATTTGTTTTCTTCTTATAGCTGAATAGTATTCCATTGTGTATATGTACCACCTCTTCTTTATCCATTCATCTACTGATGGACACTTAGGTTGCTTCCATATCTTGGCTATTGTAAAAAGTGCTGCAATAAACATAGGGGTGCATATGTCTTTTTGAATCCGGGATCTTGTTTTCTTTGGTTATATTCCTAAGAGTGCAATTTCTGGGTCAAATGTTATTTCTATTAATAGTATGCTGAGGAACCTCTATACTGCTTTCCACAATGGTTGAACTAATTTACATTCGCACCAGCAATGTAGAAGGGTTCCCCTTTCTCCACATCCTTGCCAGCATTTGTTGTTCCTTGTCTTTTCAATGTTGGCCATCCTAACTGGTATACGGTGATATCTCATTTGTGGTTTTAATTTTATTTTCCTTATAATTAGCGATATGGAGCTTCTTTTCATGTGCCTGTTGAATTTCTTGTGCCAACTGAATTTCTTCTTTAGAGAAGTGTCTGTTCAGATTCTCTGCCCATTTTTTAATCAGGTTGTTTTTGGCTGTTGAGGTGTGTGAGTTCTTTATATATTTTGGATGTTAACCCCTTGTCGGACATGCCATTTACAAATATATTCTCCCAAACTGTACATGACCTTTTTTAACTTGATCCAAAAAGCTGGAAAAGCCACTCAGACATTCTGCCATATTACATAAACTTTACTTTTACACTGAGCCCAATCACTAGATGGGGGAGATGGGGACCATTGTGAGACACCAACAGAATTAAGGAAAGGCAGAAAGCATCTAAGAAATACAGTGTCTGCTTTTTACAGTAGCCAAGATATGGAAGCAACCTAAGTGTCCATCAGTAGATGAATGGATAAAGAAGAGGTGGTACACATACACAATGGAATACTATTCAGCCATAAGAAAGAAACAAATCTTACCATTTGCAACAACAAACAACATGGATGGAGCTGGAGGATATTATGCTCAGTGAAATAAGCCAGGCAGAGAAAGACAAGTGCCAAATGATTTCCCTCATTTGTGGAGTATAACAATGAAGCAAAACTGAAGGAACAAAATAGCAGCAGACTCACAGACTCCAAGAAGGAACTAGTGGTTACCAAAGGGGAGAGGTGTGGGAGGGCGGGTGCGGAGGGAGAGGGGACTGAGGGGTATTATGTTTAGTACACATGGTGTGGGGGATCACGGGGAAAACAGTGTAGAACAGAGAAGGCAAACAGTAAATCTGTAGCATCTTACTACACTGAAGGACAGTGACTGCACTGGGGTATGGGTGGAGACTTGATAATATGGGTAAATGTAGTAACCACATTGTTTTTTCATGTGAAACCTTCATAAGGGTGTATATCAATAATACCTTAATAAAAAAAAGGATGTATATCAATAACACCTTAATAAAAAAAAAAAGAAATACAGTGCCTGTACTGAATATGAGCTCTTTAAGGGAAGAAACATGTTTATTCTTTGCACCCCCAGAATGTAGTACTCAGCCATAATCCAATTCTTCCATCCAAAACATTACTAGATGGTAAAAAACAAGGAATCCACTAGACAACAAGACTATGGGGTGGGGATGAAAGACATTTAACAGTCCTTTCTCTGCCAATCAATGCACCAACATTAAGACAAAAGAAGCCAGGGAGCTGGATTATCAGATAACTGCAGAGTGAGGAGATTCAGTGGCAAAGCCAACACAGCCACTCAAATTGCAACAGTCACTGAGAACTCCACCATACAAGCACAAAGCCACAAAGATCCAGGCTTCTATCTAAATAGGAATATGGAAAAAACAAGATGAAGTCAACTGTGCCTTGTCTTTAGTGCTAAAAGCCTAAACAGCACAGATACAGAGACAGAAATGGAGAAAAAGACAGCATTTCTAATTCAACCAATTCAATCAATGAGTGCTGCTGTATGCCAAGCTCTATGCTAAGTGCTAGGAAGAATCAAGAAAGAAGCAGGCTTTGAGATAAGTCTTTAAAAAGGCAGCATACAAAAACAAATGTTGGCGAGGATGTGGAGAAAGGGGAACCCTCCTACACTGCTGGTGGGAATGTAAATTAGTTCAACCATTGTGGAAAGCAATATGGAGGTTCTTCAAAAAACTCAAAATAGAGGGGACTTCCAGGAAGATGGCGGCGTGAGCACAGCGGCAGAAATCTCCTCCCAACACTTTATTTATTTATGAAAATACAGCAAATACAACTATTCCTAAAAGAGAGACCAGAATACACAGGAAAGTGCACAGCATACAGCTACACCCGAGAGGACTTGGCACCAGGCAAGGCGGGTAAGATACGGAGCTGTGACCCTGCGGGACCCCAGCACTCACCCAATTCGGCGCGCCAGCAAGAGGAGAGGATTCGGGGCTGGGAGGGAGTGGAAGACCAGGCCCGCAAAATACCCAGCCCCGGTGGTCTGCGCTGGGAGCGCTGGCACACATCGCGCAGTGCATCGGACATTGGAGAAGCAGAAGGTGCGGGTTTTGAGTGGGGAACGCACCAGGTCCATGCAGCCAGCGCCCCAGGACAAGAGAAAAGCACGCGTGGTTTGTAGCGGTCTTGGAGAGGGAACACCATCGCCCGGCACGCTCGCTCAGCGGTCTGGGAGTCCTGAGAAACTTCGGACCCCTTGGATGGTGACTGAGAAAAGGCAGCAGCTACACTAAAATTTTATACAGAGAACAACAGCCTCCCATTCGTTCCTGCCCTGGCCAGAGCTACAAAGAGCGGCACGGCCGTGGCTGTGGAATACTGGAGCAACACGGACACCTACAGCACCCTTACAGAATCCACTCCAGTTGGGTGTTTTTTGTTTACTCTTTTTCCTTTTCTTTCTTCTTTTTCTCTTTTCTTTCTCTCCCTTCTTTTTTTGCGTGTTTGTTTTTTTTTCTCGGTTTTTTTTTTCTCTTAAGTCTTAAAGAGCCCAGCTGACATACGTGGCACCTACCAGCGATCACTCCTATCAACATGAAAAGACAGAGGAAGATGGTACAGACAAAAATCACCCAGACCCCAACAGCTCCTGAGAGGGAACCTGAAGGGATGGAAATGCAGAATCTTCCTGAAAAATAATTCAGAATAAAAATCATAACCATGCTGATGGATCTACAGAGAAATATGCAAGAGCTGAGGGAGGAAGTGAGGGAAGTCAGGAAAGACAATGCAGAAATGAGACAAGCCATCAAAGGGCTTAGCACCAGACTGGACAAGATGCAAGAGACTGTTAATGCAACAGAAATCAGAGAACAGGAACACAGAGCAGCTGAGGCAGAGAGAGATAAAAGGATCGCTAGGAATGAAAGAATATTAAGAGAACTGTGTGACCAACCCAAACGGAACAATATTCGCATTATAGGAGTACAAGAGGCAGAAGAGAGAGAAAAAGGGATAGAAAGTGTCTCTGAAGAAATAATTGCTGAAAACTTCCCCATGCTGGGGAACAAAATAGTCTCGCAGTCCATGGAAGCCCACAGATCTCCTAACACAAGGGACCCCAGAAAGACAACACCAAGACACATAATAATTAAAATGGCAAAGATCAAAGATAAAGACAGAGTATTAAAGGCAGCTAGCGAAAGAAAAAAGATCACCTCCAAAGGAAAACCCATCAGACTATCATCAGACTTCTCAACAGAAACCTTACAGGCCAGAAGAGAATGGCATGATATATTTAACACAATGAAACATAAGGGCCTTAAACCAAGAATACTGTATCCAGCACGATTATCATTTAAATATGACGGAGGGATTAAACAATTTCCAGACAAGCAAAAGCTGAGAGAATTTGCTTCCCATAAACCACCTCTGCAGGAAATCTTAAAGGAACTGCTCTAAAGGGAAGCACTCCTAAGGCTAAAAAGATGTCACCAGAGAAAATAAAATCATAGCAAAGAAAGCAGACCACCCAAATACTAACTAAAGGCAAAGAATAAAACACCTAGTATATAAAGAATGGAGGAGGAAGAATAAGAAGGGAGAGAAATAAAGAATCATCAGACTGTGTTTACAATAACTTAACAAGAAAGTTAAGTCAGATTGTTAGATACTTAAGAAGCAACCCCAGAACCTTTGGGAACCACGAATCTAAAGCCAGCAATGGCAATAAGTACATATCTATCGATAATCACCCTAAGTGTAAATGGACTAAAAGCACCAATCAAAAGACACAGAGTAATAGAATGGATAAAAAAGCAAGACCCATCTATATGCTGCTTACAAGAGACTCACCTCAAATCCAAAGATATACACAGACTAAAAGTGAAGAGATGGAAAAAGATATTTCATGCAAACAACAAAGAGAAAAACGCAGGTGTTGCAGTATTGGTATCAGGCAAAATAGACTTCAAAACGAAGAAAGTAGCAAGACATAAAGAAGGACATTACATAATGATAAAGGGGGTGAATCCAACAAGAAGATATAACCATTATAAATATATACGCACCCAACACAGGAGCACCGGCATATGTGAGACAAATACTAACAGAATTAAAGGAGGAAATAGACAGCAATGCATTCATTTTAGGTGACTTCAACACACCACTCACTCCAAAGGACAGATCAACCTGACAGAAAATAAGTAAAGACACAGGGGCACTGAACAACACACAAGAACAGATGGACCCAACAGACATTTACAGAACTCTACACCCAAAAGCAACAGGATACACATTCTTCTCAAGTGCACATGGAACATTTTCCAGAATAGACCACATACTAGGCCACAAAAAGAACCTCAGTAAAGTCGAAAATATTGAAATTCTACCGACCAACTTCTCAGATCATAAAGGTATTAAACTAGAAATAAATTTTAGAAAGAAAACAAAAAGGCTCACAAATACATGGAGACTTAACAACATTCTCCTAATTAATCAATGGGTTAATGACCAAATCAAAACAGAAATCAAAGAGTATATGGAGACAAATAACAACAACAACACAAAGCCACAACTTCTGTGGGACACAGCAAAGGCAGTTCTAAGAGGAAAATACAATGCGATCCAGGCCTATTTAAAGAAGGAAGAACATTCCCAAATGAATAGTCTAAAGACACAATTACTGACTTTGGAAAAAGAACAAATAAGACCCAAAGTCACCAGAAGGAGGGACATAATAAAGATCAGAGAAGAAATAAATAAAATTGAGAAGAAAAAAACAATAGAAAAAAATCAATGAAACCAAGAGCTGGTTCTTTGAAAAAATAAACAAAATAGATAAACCCCTAGCCAGACTCATTAAGAGAAAAGGAGAATCTACACACATAAACACAATCAGAAATGAGAAAGGAAAAATCATGACAGATCCCACAGAAATACAAAATTACAAGAGAACATTATAAGAATCTATACGCTAAGAAGCTGGAAAACCTAGAAGAAATGGACAACTTCTTAGAAAAATACAACCTTCCAAAACTGACAAAACAAGAAACAGAAAAACTAAACAGACCAATCACCGGCAACGAAATTGAATCGGTAATCAAAAAACTACACAAGAACAAAATCGCCGGACCAGATGGATTCACCTCTGAATTCTACCAGACATATAGAGAAGAAATAACACCGATTCTCCTTAAAGTTTTCCAAAAAATAGAAGAGGGGGGAATACTTCCAAACTCATTCTATGAAGCCAGCATCACTCTAATACCAAAACCAGGCAAAGACCTCACCAAAAAAGAAAACCACAGACCAATATCCCTGATGAACGTGGATGCAAAAATACTCAACAAAATATTAGCAAACCGAATTCAAAAATACATCAAGAGGATCATACACCATGATCAAGGGGGATTCATCCCAGGGATGCAAGGATGGTACAACATTCGAAAATCGATCAACATCATCCACCACATCAATAAAAAGAAGAACAAAAACCACATGATCATCTCCACAGATGCAGCAAAAGCATTTGACAAAATTCAGCATCCATTCCTGATTAAAACTCTCAACCAAATGGGTATAGAGGGCAAGTACCTCAACATCATAAAGGCCATTTATGACAAACCCACAGCTAACATCATACTTAACAGCGAGAAGCTAAAACCTTTTCATCTAAGATCGGGAACAAGACAGGGATGCCCACTCTCTCCACTGTTATTCAACATAGTACTGGAGGTCCTAGCCACGGCAATCAGACAAAACAAGACATACAAGGCATCCAGATTGGTAAAGAAGTCAAACTGTCACTATTTGCAGATGACATGATATTGTACATAAAAAACCCTAAAGACTCCACGCCAAAACTACTAGAACTAATATCTGAATTCAGCAAAGTTGCAGGATACAAAATTAACACATAGAAATCTGTTGCTTTCCTATACACTAACGATGAACTAACAGAAAGAGAAATCAGAAAAACAATTCCATTCACAACTGCATCAAAAAGAATAAAATACCTAGGAATAAACCTAATGAAGGAAATGAAAGACCTGTACTCTGAAAACTACAAGACACTCCTAAGAGAAATTAAAGAGGACACTACCAAATAGAAATTCATCCCATGCTCTTGGCTAGGAAGAATAAATATTGTCAAAATGGCTATACTACCAAAAGCAATCTACAGATTCAATGCAATCCCGATCAAAATACCAACAGCATTCTTCAATGAACTGGAACAAATAATTCTAAAATTCATATGGAACTACAAAAGACTCCGAATAGCCAAAGCAATCCTGAGAAGGAAGAATAAAACAGGGGTAATTACGCTCCCTGACTTCAAGCTCTACTACAAAGCCACAGTAATTAAGACAATTTGGTATTGGCACAAAACAGACCCACAGACCAGTGGAACAGAAAAGAAAATCCAAACATCAACCAAAACACATACAGTCAATTAATATTTGATAAGGGAGCCTTGGATATACATTGGGGAGATGACGGCCTCTTCAGCAGCTGGTGTTGGAAAAACTGGACAGCTACATGTAAGAGAATGAAACTGTACTACTGTCTAACCCCATACACAAAGGTAAACTCAAGGTGGATCACAGACCTGAATGTAAGTCATGAAACCATAAAACTCTTAGAAAAAAATATAGGCAAAAATCTCTTGGACATAAACATCAGCGACTTCTTCATGAACATATCTCCCCGGGCAAGGGAAACAAAAGCAAAAATGAACAAGTGGGACTATATCAAGCTGAAAAGCTTCTGTACAGCAAAGGACACCATCAGTAGAACAAAAAGACATCCTACAGTATGGGAGAATATATTCATAAATGACGTATCCGATAAGGGGTTGACATCCAAAATATATAAAGAACTCATGCACCTCAACAAACAAAAAGCAAATAATCCAGTTAAGAAATGGGCAGAGGACATGAATAGACACTTCTCCAAAGAAGAAATTCAGATGGCCAACAGGCACATGAAAAGATGCTCCACATCACTAATCATCAGAGAAATGCAGATTAAAACCACAATGCAGATCACCTCACACAAGTGAGGATGGCCAACATCCGAAACACAAACAACAACAAATGTTGGCAAGGATGTGGAGAAAAGGGAACCCTCCTACACTGCTGGTCGGACTGCAAATTAGTTCAACCATTGTGGAAAACAGTATGGAAGTTCCTCAAAAAACTCAAAATAGAAATACCATTTGACCCAGGAATTCCACTCCTAGGAATTTACCCTAAGAATGCAGCAGCCCAGTTTGAAAAAGACATATGCACCCCTATGTTTATCGCAGCACTATTTACAATAGCCAAGAAATGGAAGCAACCTAAGTGTCCATCAGTAGATGAATGGATAAAGAAGATTGGTACATATACACAATGGAATATTATTCAGCCATAAGAAGAAAACAAATCCTACCATTTGCAACAACATGGATGGAGCTAGAGGGTATTATGCTCAGTGAAATAAGCCAAGCTGAAAAAGACAAGTACCAAATGATTTCACTTATATGTGGAGTATAAGAACTAAGGGGAAAAAAAAAAACTGAAGGAACAAAACAGCAGGAGACTCACAGAACCCAAGAACGGACTAATAGTTACCAAAGAGAAAGGGACTGGGGAGGATGGGTGGGAAGGGAGGGGCAAGGGGGAAGAAGGAACATTACGATAGCAGGTGCAATGTTGGGGGGCACGGGGAGGGCTGTACAACCCAGAGAGAACAAGTAGTGACTCTATGGCATCTCACTACGCTGATGGACAGTGACTGTAATGGGGTTGGGGGGGGGAAACCTGATGAAGGGGGTACTGTAATCACCATAATATTACTCATTTAATTGTTGATTAATGATATCAAAATAAACTTATTAAAAAATAAAAATTAAAAAATTAAAAAAACACAAACAACAACAAATGTTGGCGAGGATGTGAAGAAAAGGGAACCCTCCTACACTGCTGGTGGGAATGCAAATTAGTTCAACCATTGTGGAAAGCAGTATGGAGGTTCCTCAAAAAACTTAAAATAGAAATACCATTTGACCCAGGAATTCCACTCCTAGGAATTTACCCTAAGAATGCAGCAGCCCAGTTTGAAAAAGACAGATGCACCCCTATGTTTATCGCAGCACTATTTACAATAGCCAAGAAATGGAAGCAACCTAAGTGTCCATCAGTAGATGAATGGATAAAGAAGATGTGGTACATATACACAATGGAATATTATACAGCCATAAGAAGAAAACAAATCCTACCATTTGCAACAACATGGATGGAGCTAGAGGGTATTATGCTCTGTGAAATAAGCCAAGGCAAAAAAGACAAGTACCAAATGATTTCACTCATATGTGGAGTATAAGAACTAAGAAAAAAACTGCAGGAACAAAACAGCAGCTGACTCACAGAGCCCAAGAACAGACTAATAGTTACCAAAGGGAAAGGGACTGGGGAGGATGGGTGGGAAGGGAGGGACAAGGGGGAAAAGGAGCATTACAATTAGCACACATAATGTGGGGGGGGCACGGGGAGGGCTGTACAACTCAGAGAAGACAAGTAGTGACTCTATAGCATCTCACTATGCTGATGGACAGTGACTGTAATGCGGTTGGTGTGGGGGACCTGATGAAGGGGGTAGTTTAATCACCATAATATTGCACATGTAATTGTAGATTAATGATACCAAAATAAACTTAAAAAAATAAAAAAATAAAGGTAATGGATATTTCTTATCTAAGAAAAAAAAAACTCAAAATAGAAATACCATTTGACCCAGGAATTCCACTCCTAGGAATTTACCCTAAGAATGCAGCAGCCTAGTTTGAAAAGGACAGATGCACCCCTATGTTTATCACAGCACTATTTACAATAGCCAAGAAATGGAAGCAACCTAAGTGTCCATCAGTAGATGAATGGATAAAGAAGATGCGGTACATATACACAATGGAATATTATTCAGCCTTAAGAAAACAAATCCTACCATTTGCAACAACATGGATGGAGCCAGAGGGTATTATCCTCAGTGAAATAAGCCAGGCAGAGAAAGACAAGTATCAAAAAATGATTTCACTCATATGTGGAGTATAAGAAGAAAGAAAAAAACTGAAGGAACAAAACAGTAGCAGACTCACAGAATCCAAGAATGGACTAACAGTTACCATAGGGAAAGGGACTGGGGTGGATGGGTGGGAAGGGAGGGACAAGGGGGAAAAAGGGGCATTACGATTAGCAGACATAATGTAGGGGCGGGGGCACAGGGAGGGCTGTACAACCCAGAGAAGACAAGTAGTGATTCTATAGCATCTCACTACGCTGAAGGACAGTGACTGTAATGGGGTTGGTGGGGGGGACATGATGATGGGGGGAGTCTAGTAACCATACTGTTGCACACGTAATTGTAGATTAATGATACCAAAAAAAAAAGGCAGCATAACAGAGGAGGCCTGAGCAAAAACCAAAGAGCAGAAAAAAATATTCAAGAAAATGAATACTAGTTTGATAAATTCTTAAAAAAGCCATTACAACCTAAGGCAAAAAAATAATTTCATTTGCAATTAACAACTTTATCTCTGTGCTTATTCGTCAAGTCCCCAGTAATGTGTAAGGATCCAACTTAACTCACCGAGACAACACAGTCCACAACAGGTTTCTTAAGAACACTTTCTGCTGTCTCCTTCAGTTTGGACAGAAGCATGGCAGTCACTTGCTCTGTGGTAAAATTTCGCTCTTCCTCCATATATTTCACCTGCAATAAAACAACAAAAAGATTTAGGACTTATGTTTTCTTCATGTCCTAAAAGCCTAAAATGAGCAATGTCTAACATCAGTGGAACATTATCTCAAGAGGGAACTGAAGAAAGCTGGCTAGGAAAGCCAAAATAACTTGGAAGGTCATTTTAGCTTTTTCACATGCTTGTCAAAAATGCTACCTGGAAATGAGGACCACTGTATAAACAATATGCTGGGACCACCAACAAAACCTGAGACAATTAGCTGTGCAGAAACAAAAAGGTGTAGCTCACCAAGCCTCACACTGTCCCTCCACAAAGGGGTCTGGAAACTATTTTACCACTGAGCATACTATGTATGCTTTACTTTGGTTACTTGCGTTGACTATTACCACTCTCCACTTAGGATCCAATCTAACCTGAGGACACAGTTTTTGGCAAATCTGTTCATTGTCACAGACCCAGCACCTAAGACCTGACTCAATATATACCTGTTGAATTAAAGAGTAAATGATGAACAAAGCTTCAAGACACCCTACCCTGGATAAAACTCTGCAAGTGACAGGAGTTCCAAACTTTAAATGTTGAACGACAGCCTATGATAAGCCCCACTGCACATAACCATAATTCCAAACTACAAGCCAGACCAGAAACACCATTCTCTTCTGTCAGCTGCTGCTCCAGCTCAGCTGAGACACCACCTTCTCCTTGTCGCCTCATCCCCCAACGCAACCTTAATTTATTCTGGTTTGGAATCTCACTGCGTTTCCACTTCATTGCATGAGGAGGATGGGAAAATACGTGTCTCCATCAACCTCCTTCTAAGCTAGTTCTTCTTCCCTATTTGCTTAGCCCTTAGTCAATTCCTCCACTCATGTATTCAGATCCACTTGTCCCCCAGGTCTTCTCCCTAGTTTCTTTCTCCTTTGGCTCTTAAGTTGCTTATGACTAAATCTGACAATACCCACTCTATTTCTATCTTCCTTTTCTTCATCTTCCTCTTTTTTCCTTTTTCCTTCCCATGCACTCCAAATTTATTACTAGGCCATTCACACTGTTCTGAGATTATTGCCACAGATACCCTAACTAAGCCCAGTGACCATTCTTCAGTTATGAGAATTCTTCACGTTTAAATTCAACTGAATTCTCAGCTACAGTGGCACAACTGACTACCTTCTTCTCACAATCCTCATCTTCTGTTATGTTTTGAGCCTGTTCCCATGATCCTTCCTATTTCTGCAATTAGGGTGTCTCAGTCACCAAATCTCTCTCTAAACTCAGTTGCCTGGAAAGCTCCACCACCCTTCTCGATTCCTCTCTTATTAAAAGCAAAAGAGGCAGAGTTCACGCTACCCACCCCAACCTCTCACCTCTTTTGTAAGATCAGTTCACCGCATGCTTCACAAAGAGACTGTTTCAGATGTCCCAGAGACCCAAAAGGCTAAACTCCTCTTTCCCCAAAAGAACACCTCTTTCCAATCTAAGTCCTATTTTCATGTATGACCATATTATCTGGCTAATGATTTCAAAGTGTTCATTTCTTTGCCTGGTCTTCCAGAAGCCATTCATTAAAACACACCAGAAAGACTGCTACATCAGTATGCAAGGCAATAGCAATGACAGTTCGCTTCAAATCTTCACTATCCATCTGTCGAACCCATATTAACAGTGCCACCTGTGGCTCCAAATCAAAATCCAGATCATTCAAAAAATGCCTAATGGTCTTTACCAGCAAAAAAAGATATTCCTAAGCACTTGTACACATTTTCATTACAACTTGAAATCATAATGGTACTGGTATATACTGACCTGATAAAATAAAACACTGTTCTTTAATCACAAGGCATTATCTGGAGAACCTTACCTTTATACCCGTTAATCCAGTGGGCAACTGCACAATATCATATGCAAGGTTAGATTTTTCTGCCTCCACAAACGGATCAGAGAATGCTCGGCCATGGAATCTTTTAAATCCTTGAACTGTGTTCTTTGCATTGGATATTACCTAAGAGAAAGAGTATCAGTGTCAAAGAGTGGAAAGATAAACAGCAATTAGGGGGAAAAAAAAGAAAATCCCATAGTCTCAGGTGAAATTAGCATCATTTGACTCCACAAAGTTTCCTTCTGAGTTCCAGTTTTCTTCAGCTCTAAACCTTTCTGAATAATGCCTGTTTGCATGTAAAGCAAAAGATGAGGGACTTGTACAGGTCACAGTGGCAGGGCTGGACCAAACTCCAGCTTGTCCTGCTTCTCCATGAAGATAGATCATTACATCTATAAAGTATTTCTGTTCTTAAAGTTCTAATAAACATTTACATAAATGGTTTTTAGCTTTTAAAAATCACCCCTAGTTTATGATTCAAACTTTCCAGGAGTCAATTTGGAACTCCAATTTTTCCTTTAAAGGAAAAAAAAGATGACACTAAGTACACAAAGATATAAGTACACAAAGATAAATGCTAAAAAAAACTGCAGAGTATAATGTGTAATAGAGAAAACTGGAAGTAGCTTGGACAGTCAATAACAAGAGAATAGGTAAATAAATTATGATATATCCAAATAGTAGGTAAGATTGTTTTAGAAGGCTACAAGTATTTAAATGTTATGAGCTCACTTTCAGGGAGTAGCGGGGCTGGAGGAGGAGACATATTTATATGCTTACAAAGAGCACAGAAGGTTATATATTAAGATACTAACAGTGATTTGGAGATCATGATAGTACAGATAACTTCCAAAATCTTCATACTTTTGTATCTGTATTTTTTAATTTTTCTAGAATAAACTATTATAATACATGAGGGGGGAAAATGCTGGCAAAGACATTCAAAAAATTCACGAATGAACTTGTGCTCCTCTTCCCAAAGCAGGAATTAAGCATAACAAGCCCCAAGGAAAAACTGCAGAGCTCCCCTGCATCAGCTATATCAAAAGGCATGCACAGAAGTCCTTTTGCAAAACAGCATGGGGTGCTTCCTGTAAGCTGCCAAGCAGAAACTCAGTATCACAATAGCTATGTGAACCTAGAACAGGGAAGCCAGTTTAGTACAGTAACTATTCTCAATAATCAAAGCAAGTTTAAAACAGAAGAAGTCACTGGAATTTTAGAAGGAAAGACATTTCAAAATAACTACATCCTAAAATATCTTGAACTTTTGAAAATGAGATTATAAAACTCCCAATTTAATTAAAAATCAAATGGCCAAGCACCACTTTCTCAGGCTGAAATTTTAGGCCCTGTCCAGTTCAGAAAGACAGACAATTATTCATTCTATATGTTGCTCCAGATTGAACCATAAAAAGGTCAAACATGCAATGCCTTCATTTTACAGCAACCTTGGACACCCACATACAGAACTCTTGGGATTCTGCTGCTTTAGTTACTCAGAAACCACTAAATAATGTCAAGTTCTTGGTTTACAAAGTAAACTAATAGCAAGTGTGCTTCTACAAGTATACTTTCCCTCTTAAGAACCTTGACTAACAAGATCAAATCTAGAGAACAATGACCCTAAATATGGGTAAGAGAAAAACACAAGACAGTCTTTAAGGTGCATTTAATATATCCAGGAACAAGCAAGCCTTGCTTAAACAAGATCTGAAAAAAATACATCACAGTAGTTTGTAATGAACAGGTTAACTGTTAAGCTATTTTTTCCCCAATACTTTAAATTTTGTTTTTAGAAAAATTCGAACATTACTGCAGAAAAGTTAAGATACCTAATGCGACGCCATTACCTAGATGAAGAAAGTGTGAGGCTGGGGAAGGTAGAGACTATTGCGTTTATGCTATTTTAAAAAGCTATCTGCTTCTCACTCAAACACAGGACAATATGGATCAGTTGAAAACAACTCTTGTCCTTTATGTTATAAAAAAAACTTCTCTCAGTTGCACACCTACAGCCGACCAGTACTAGGTGCACAACAGGCACTCAAGCAGTTGCTGAATGGAAAGATGGACAAACGAGAACAGTCATTTTAGGAAAAAAGAAAACTCTACCTGGCTTTTAGCAGCTGCTCCAATTGAACGATTCTTAGGACCAAAAGAAATGCAAGCCCTAGAAGATAAAGCAAATATTTAAGCATCAAACTTCACTGCAACATCACACCCAAAACTGTAGCAGGCAAGATTTCTGAGTGTTAGCTAAAAAGCCATATATTTTATCAGCACACAGTAAGTTTAGAACTTTGACCTTTATACTGAGCAAAACTGTCAATGGAATGGCCTACCTCTTATAATGTAAGTCCTGCCATTTAGATGTTGAAGCACACATTTGTAGCAATGACCGTATGTCTAGAATTCTACAGAGGTAGACTAGCCAGTCTCCACTATTTCTAATTCTTTGAGTTCAGTGCTCAAAATTCCAATATAAAATAATGTGCCCTCATATCAATTCATCAATTATGTTATTTGTGAAAACAACTCATAACTTCACCAATAGTCTATATTCTAAAATAAATGAAAACTGAAAACTATTGTACCATTATATGTAAGTAAAAAGTAATTTTTCTAGAATTAGCTTCCAAAAACAAAGAATTTCTGACAAGACCTTTATTTCCACTTCTGAACACATTCCTGCAAATCATCAATTCATGCCTGCTACATGCTAGTTTGATTTATGTGTTACTTATTTCAGAAGACTGAACTTATTTTAAAACTTATTTTAACAAAACTGAAATCTGCTTAAAGGTGTAACTACAACACTGTGCTTAAGTTTTAAAAGTCAGTTACCCTGGAGCTGATGCTTTTGCTATCATAGCCCCTGGTTCCCATTCTAATTAATTACTGGGAGCCTTGCCCCATATTCTCTGTGGGTAAAATTGCAGTATTTCCAGAAACTCTCGCCAGACCTTAGTCCATCTCCATATCAATAGGTAATTACTAGGGCTTGCAGGGCTTATCTAAACCCAAGAGGTTGGGTGGGGGGGGGTCTCTTCTTCTGCAGCTGCATCTCAAGAGACACAGAAGAGCAGAAGTGGGTGACTGCTTGTAAGAAATAAATGGGTTTCTCCCACTTTATTTCTCCTTTTGAATGATTTCGGTTTCAAAGTATTTTCCCCCGGGATTTTTCCCCCAGAGTTACATTCCCTTTACTCTAATGCATTTGTCACAGATAAAGTGGTTGCTTTATTTCAAACTAAAATAATATTAAATTAAACATACAATCCAAAAAATGCTAAGACAAAGCTCTTCCCAGAGTCCATTTCCTCCACAAGTTAGCAAAGTCTTCAGTTCCCCCGATTTTAGTAATAATAACTGCATAAATTGCTTATGTGTAGTATTTCATTTAATCCTCACAAGTACCCTATCTTATTCCCATTTTATAGGGGAGGAAATTGAGTCCAAAAAAGTATTAAATTAATAAATGTATCCAGGGTTATACAATCTGAAATCAATATTGATCCTTTCTCATAGTTTACACTCTAGCTTTGACACTATCCTCACTGAACCCATAGTTCAAATTTTCCAACTTAGCAGACTAAGAATAAGGGCTCTCAAGCCATACTACCTTGGTCCAAATCTGACATTAGAGGACCTACTGAGCAGAACTGTATTCCTTAAACAAACTTACTAGCCCTGTACAACTAGCCCTGTAGACCTAGAGCTGGGCCTTTCTAGGTCTCAGTGGCCCTTTCCAACCAATGGGGTAAAAAAACCTCTGTGAGCCAATCTCCCAGAGCACTTACAGGCAACTGTGCCCTGTATTAATTAATATGGCAGAGCCTGACATCTTGTCAGATTTCCTCTGAACCCAAAGCTCTGTGGGCCCAGAACATGCTGGAGGAAGCCCCTCAAGAAGCACAGGTGTCAGGTTCAGCCTTTCTACAAATATACCACCAATCATTAAATTTTTTAAAAAATTCCCGAGTACCACTTAAAAGTCTACCACAACCCAAATGCCCCCTTAGGAAAATGCCCAAGGCAATCTTAGCCCCCTTATTCACCTCTCCGCTTCAAAAAGGCCTTCTAGCCTAAACTTAATGATTGATAAATCTTTATCTTTCTAAAGGCCACCAAATCTGAATTGCTAAATGTACCCCATCAATACCTCAATCCCCAGGTAACCAAAGGCAACTTATTTATCTTCCAATGTTTCCTGCAGCCCTTTTTTCCAACCTTCATCTCCTCAAAACAATCACTGGCTCTAGGAAAAAAAAAATTAATGTTCCCAACTATGTGTGTCCTGTTGAAGGGTTAATTTTCCATTCTACGTCAATAACACCAGAGTTGTCTTGCTTTTAATTACTTACCAAACAAAACCAACAAAGTCCAGATTTCTCAATATGGAACCTAAAGCCTCTAACCATCCCCACTCCACCCCCATTTTCCAGCTGCGTCTCATAACACAAATTAAATGGTCTCCCAATCTTCTGGCTTTGCTCATAACCACTTAGGGCACCTGAAATGCACTGATTCTTCTAAGTCTCACTTGTTCTCTAGAAACATCATGGACTTTCTCAGTGAAGCCCTCCCAAAGCCCTCAAGTAAAAATCACTTGTGACTTCCAAGATGCCGGCATGAGAGGTGAGACGAAGAGCTCCTCCCAAAACCACAAATTGTACAAAAATGTAGTTAATTAATACAACTAACCTTAAAACAGCAACAGAAAGAAGGCTGAACCAGACTGCAAACAGACCTCACGAACAGAGCAGACCTCACGAAACAGGGTAACATTCGAAAGCCTTAATCCGGCGGGACCCAGGCCCTTCCCCCACCCCAGCTCACTGGTGGGAGGAAGAGAAACTGAGCACGGGAGGGGGTGGAAGCCTGGGACTGCTGGACACCTAGCCCTGGAGATCTGCTTTATGAGCAGAATCCTATAGCGTGTGGTGCTCCAGACATTGGGAAGCTCGGACAGGCAGAGTGCTTGAGAAACTGACATTCCAGCCATTTGTGGAGGACAGGAACCACACCCAGATGCGCTGTGTGAGAGGAAAAGCAGGCAGTCTGAGAGGCTTCCTAGCAGCGAGAGGGCTGCTGAAGGGGCGGGGTTTGCATGGAGCTTGCTGTGCAGGAGAAGGGAGAGTGGGACAAGGTTGCCTGGGCACACTCTGCCCAGCTCGTTGGGAACGTTGAGGAGCTTCAGGTGCTCCATCCCCCAGACTGCCTACTCGGCTCTGAGGCCCCCCACT
Organism: Smutsia gigantea; assembly: GCA_032199065.1. Classification (NCBI taxonomy): domain Eukaryota; kingdom Metazoa; phylum Chordata; class Mammalia; order Pholidota; family Manidae; genus Smutsia; species Smutsia gigantea. The sequence goes on from JAVSCE010011957.1 coordinate 620,365, forward strand.
CTGACACACAGCCTGCCAAGCCTTCCTACTGGCCTGCAGGCACCTGCTCGCAATCCCGCAGTCACTGCGCAGGCGTCAGGCCAGCCAGAGGGAGGCCCCACCTACAACAGCTAGAGACGCAAAGCACAGAGGTTTACACGTGTGTGCTTGGCCCACTGGCTCTGACACTGGAGGCAGACACCACAGACGGGAATCAGGAAACAGATCTTTCCTCCCCCCAGGCACCAGCTCCACTCCCGTACAATCCCCAACCTCACTCTAGGGGCTGAACAGCTCCAGAGACTGGAGTTTCTGCGCACTAGTGGGCACCACAGAAATATGAAACGACAAAGAACATGGTTCAGACCAAAATCTAACAAACCCCAGACAGAGTGCCAAATGAAACCAAACTCACCAATCTTCCTGAAAGAGAGTTCAAAATAAAAATTATAAACATACTTATGGAGGTGCAGAAAAATATTCAAGCACTCAGGAACGAATTTAAGTTGGAGATTCGATCATTAAGAAATTCCATATCAAAAAGGCAACATACAATGGATGGATTTAAAAGCAGATTATATGTAGTAGAAGAGACAGTAAATGGAATAGAAATTAGAGAAGAGGAATACAAAGAAGCTGAGGCACAGAGAGAAAAAAGGATCTCTAAGAATGAAAGAATATCAAGAGAACTGTGTGACCAATCCAAACGCAACAACATTTGTATTGTAGGGGTACCAGAAGAAGAAGAGAAAGAAAAAGGAATAGAAAGTGTCATTGAGGAGGTAATTGCTGAAAACTTCTCCAGTCTGGGGAAGTAGATAGTCTCTCAGGCCATGGAGGTGCACAGACCTCCCAACACAGGGGACCCAAAGAAGACAACATCAAGACATACAGTAATTAAAATGCTAAATATCAAGGATAAAGACAGACTTTTAAAAGCAGCCAAAGAGAGAAAAAACACCACATACAAAGAAAAACCCATCAGGCTATCATCAGACTTCTCAACAGAAACCTAACAGGCCATAATGGAGTGGCATGATGTATTTAATGCAATGAAGCAAAAGGGCCTTGAACCAAAAATACTTTACCTGGCAAGGTTATCATTTAAATTTGAAGGAGGGATTAAACAATTTACAGATAAGCAAGAGCTGAGAGAATTTACCTCCCACAAACCACCTCTACAGTGCATTTTGGAGGGACTCCTACAGATAGAAGTATTCCTAAGGATAAAAAGATGTCACCCAAGGGAAGACAAAGAGTACAGAATATGATTCGTAACATACAAAGAATGGAGGAGGAAGAAAAAGAAAAAAAAAAGAACCTTTAGGTTGTGTTTGTAATACTATACGAAGTAAGTTAAATTAGACTGTTAGATAGTAAAGGAATTGCCCTGAACCTTTGGTAACCAATAATCTAAAGCCTGCAATGACAATAAGTACATACCTATCAATAATCACCCTAAATGTAAATGGTCTGAATGCACCAATCAAAAAACACAGAGTTACTGAATGGATAAAAAAACAAGACCCATTTATACGCTGCCTACAAGAGACTCACTTCAAACCCAAAGACATACGCAGACTGAGATCACGTGAAGGGATGGAAAAAGATATTTCATGCAACTAATAGGGAGAAAAAAGCAGGAGTTTCAGTACTTGTATCAAACAACATAGACTTCAAAACAAAGAAAGTCACAAGAGACAAAGAAGGATGTTACATAATGAAAAAAGTGTCAGTCCAAGAACAGGATATAACTATTATAAATATCTATGCACCTAACACAGGATCACCTACATATGTGAAACAAATACTAACAGAATTAAAGGGGGAAATAGAATGCAATGCATTCATTTTAGGAGACTTCAACACACCACTCACTCCAAAGGACAGATCAACCAGACAGAAAATAAGTAAAGAGACAGAGGCACTGAACAACATATTAGAACAGATGGACCTAACGGACATCTACAGAACACTCTATCCAAAAGCAACAGGATACACACTCTTCTCAAGTGCACATGGAACAGTTTCAAGAATTGATCATATATTAGGCCACAAAAAGAACCTCAGTAAATTCAAAAAGATTGAAATTGTACCAACCAGCTTCTCAGATCACAAAGGTATGAAATTAGAAATAAACTGCACAAAGAAAACGAAAAAGCCCACAAACACATGGAGGCTTAATAATAGGCTCCTAAATAATCAATGGATCAATGACCAAATAAAAGCAGAGATCAAGCAGTATATGGAGACAAATGACAATTATTCAACACCACAAAATCTGTGGGATGCAGCGAAGGCCTTGCTAAGAGGGAAATACATTGTAATACAGGCCTACCTCAAGAAAGAAGAACAATCCCAAATGAACAGTCTAAACTCACAATTAATGAAACTAGAAAAGGAACAACAAATGAGGCCCAAAGTCAGTAGAAGGAGGGACATAATAAAGATTAGAGCAGAAATAAATAAAATTGAGAAGAATAAACCGACAGAAAGAGTCAATGAAAGCAGCAGCTGGTTCTTTGAGAAAATAAACAAAACAGAAAAACCCCAGACTTATCAAGAAAAAAAAGAGAGTCTTCACACATAAACAGAATCAGAAATGAGAAAGGAAAAAGCACTACAGACACCACAGAAATACAAAGAATTATGAGAGAACACTATGAAAAATTATATGCTAACAAACTGGATAACCTAGAAGAAATGGACAACTCTCTAGAAAAAACAACCTTCCAAGGCTGACCCTGGAAGAAACAGAAAATCTGAATAGACCAATTACCAGCAAAGAAATTGAATTGGTAATCAAAATACTACCTAAGAACAAAACTCCTGTACCAGATGGTTTCACTGCTGAATTTTATCAAACATTTAGTGAAGACCTAATTAATACCCACCCTCACTAAAGTTTTCCAAAAAGTAGAAGAGGGAATACTCCCAAACTCATTCTATGAAGCCAGCATCACTCTAATACCAAAACCAGGCAAAGACACCACACACACAAAAAAATTACAGACCAATATTCCTGATGAACATAGATGCAAAAATACTCAACAAAATATTAGCAAACCAAATTCAAAAATACATCAAAAAGATCATCCATCATGATCAAGTGGGATTCATCCCAGGGATGCAAGGATGGTACAACATTTGAAAGTCCATCAACATCATCCACTACATCAACAAAAAGGACAAAAACCACACGATCATCTCCACAAATGCTGAAAAAGCACTCGACAAAATTCAACATTTATTCATGATAAAAACTCTCAACAAAATGGGTATACAGGGCAAGTGCCTCAACATAATAAAGGCCATATATGCAAACCGACAGCCAACATTATACTTAACAGTGAGAAGCTGACAGCTTGTCCTTTAAGATCGGGAACAAGACAAGGATGCCCACTCTCCCCACTTTTACTCAACATAGTTCTGGAGGTCCTAGCCATGGCAATCAGACAACACAAAGAAATAAAAGGCATCCAGACTGGCAAGGAAGAACTCAAACTGTCCCTGTTTGCAGATGACATGATATTGTACATAAAAAACCCTAAAGACTCCACTCCAAAACTACTATATCTAGTATCTGAATTCAGCAAAATTGCGGGATACAAAATTAATCCACAGAAATCTGTTCATTCCTATACACTAACGATGAACTAGCAGAAAGAGAAATCAGGAAAACAATTCCATTCACAATTGCATCCAAACGAATAAAATACCTAGGAATAAACCTAACCAAGGAAGTGAAAGACCTATACCCTGAAAACTACAAGACACTCTTAAGGGAAATTACAGAGGACACCAATAAATGGAAATTCATCCCATGCTCTTGGCCAGGAAGAATTAATATTGTCAAAATAGCCATCCTGCCTAAAGCAATCTAGATTCAATGCAATCCCTATCAAAATACCAACAGCATTCTTCAATGAATAGAGCAAATAGTTCTAAAATTCATATGGAACCACAAAAGACCCCAAATAGCCAAAGCAATCCTGAGAAGGAAGAATAGAGCGGGGGGAATTACGCTCCCTGACTTCAAGCTCTACTACAAAGCTACAGTAATCAAGACAATTTGGTACTGGCACAAGAACAGACCCATAGACCAGTGGAACAGAACAGAGAGCCCAGATATAAACCGAAGCATATATGGTCAGTTAATATACGATAAAGGAGCCATGGATATACAATGGGGAAACAACACCCTCTTTAACAGCTGGTGTTGGCTAAACTGGACAGCTACATGTAAGAGAATGAAACTGGATTACTGTCTAACCCCATACACAAAAGTACACTCAAAACAGATCAAAGACCTGAGTGTAAGTAATGAAACCATAAAACTCTTAGAAAAAAATATAGGCAAAAAACTCTTGGACATAAACATGAGCAACTTCTTCATGAATATACCTCCCCGGGCAAGGGAAACAAAAGCAAAAATGAACAAGTGGGACTATATCAAGCTGAAAAGCTTCTGTACAGCAAAGGACACCATCAGCAGAACAAAAACACATCCTACAGTATGGGAGAATATATTCTTAAATGACATATCCAATAAGGGGTTGACATACAAATTATATAAAGAGCTCACGCACCTCAACAAACAAAAGCAAAGAAGCCAATTAAAAAATGGGCAGAGGAGCTGAACAGACACTTCTCCAAAGAAGAAATCCAGGTGGCCAACAGGCACATGAAAAGATGCTCCACATCACTAATCATCAGAGAACTGCAAATTAAAACCACAATGAGATATCACCTCACACCAGTTAGGATGGCCACCATCCAAAAGATAAACAACAACAAACAACAAATGTTGGCGGGGATGTGGAGAAAGGAGAATCCTCCTACACTGCTGGTGGGAATGTAAATTAGTACAACCATTTTGGAAAGCAGTATGGAGATTCCTCAAAAAACTCAAAATAGAAATACCATTTAACCCAGGAATCCCACTCCTAGGAATTTACCCTAAAAATGCAGCAGCCCAGTTTGAAAAAGACATATGCACCCCTACATTTATCGCAGCACCATTTACAATAGCCAAGAAATGGAAGCAACCCAAGTGTCCATCAGTAGATGAATGGATAAAGAAGATGTGGTATATATACACAATGGAATATTATTCAGCCATAAGAAGAAAACAAATCGTTCCATTTGCAACAACATGGATGGAGCTAGAGGGTATTATGCTCAGTGAAATAAGCCAAGCAGAGAAAGACAAGTATCAAATGATTTCACTCATCTGTGCAGTATAAGAACAAAAAAAAACTGAAGGAACAAAACAGCAACAGACTCACAGAACCCAAGAATGGACTAACAGTTACCAAAGGGAAGGGACTAGGGAAGATGGGTGGGAAGGGAGGGATAAGGGGGAAAAAGGGTTATTACAATTAGCACGCATAATGTAGTGGGGGTGGGGGTGAGGGTGGTGTGGGGGGATAGGGGGAAAGGCAGTATAACACAGAGAAGACAAGTAGTGATTCTATAACATTCTACTATGCTGATGGACAGTGACTGCAATGGGGTATGTGGTGGGGACTTGATAATAGGGGGAGTCTAGTAAACATAATGTTGCTCATGTAATTTTATATTAATAATAGCAAAATAAAATTTTTAAAAAATCACTTCTACCTCTTAAAACTCTTTAGACAAAGCGTAAAACTTACTGGACTTTGGGTAATGCAGACACAGAACATGTCCATCATTGCAGAATATTCCATGGTACAGAGCTGCTCTAGGTAATATTCTCCTTGAACTAAGTTAATATATTTCCTTTAAATCTTATTTTAATAAATGTAATAGGAAATGTTTCAGACACCTAGAAAAGCTAAATAAAAGCCTGCCTCAGTTTAAATTATTCATCCTCTTTTTCGTCTATATGCACACAGACACATACATACACACACTACGAACAGTTCCCCAAATTTTTACAAAGCAATCAAATGGCACTAGTGGAACATCAATCTTCACTACATTAATATAGCAATTACTTCTCAAACAAGGCATAACTCTAGCAAAGTATGGGGAAAGTCCACACTTTTCTTACTATATCATAGAAGTCCTCAATATAGTTATCACTACAAAGTAATTCTTACGTTCTACAAAAGCTTCGTAACACTAAGCCAGCTATTGCGCTGAAGAAATCCTTAGCTTTTCACTTTGCCATCAGCGTGACTGATTTGAACACATGTGCAATAAAAAGAGTTCATGCTCTAAAATCAGACTAGATTCTGAATGGGTCTATGCAAATCTCCTGTCTGCCTTTCTAGCTGTGACCTGTTGCTTAACCTCTCTGAAATTTCCTCATCTCTAAAATGAGGGAAATTACAGCACCTACTCATATGGTTGCTATAAAGATGAAATTTGTTACTCCATTTTCAAAAGGCTTCTAGTAGAGACTGGCCCATCATATACTAGCTGCTATTATAGCTCCAATGAAGCCCTGGTCTGAGTTTCATATAAAAAGATACCAACCAAATAAATAGAATAAAAGGCCACTGTGGGAGGTGATGGATATGTTGATTAGCTTGATTGTAGCAATCATTTCACAGTGTTTACATATATTAAAACATGAAGTTGTACACTTTTAAAAAAGTATATATATATATATATATACACCAACCAGTTTCTGATAAAAGTTCTGCTTCATCTTCTCAAACTATCCACTAAAATCCAGTCAGCCATCTTTAAAATCGTCTACCATGGGGAATAAAATCCCTACTACTTCCATTTGAAAAGGACAATAGTACCTATACTTAGTGGGGTGGGCATTTAATACAGGTAATTGTTGAATCGTTTTTTACACTTGAAACCGATATACTGTATATCAATTATACATCAATAAAATAAAAAGGACAACTGAAGGAAGGTCAGTATGTCAAAGAGCACAAATTAAGGTGCTTTAAACCAAAAGCCTGCAACAAGAGACCTGATATTTAAATGTGAAGAAAGCCTCCAAAAATGATTAAGTCGAATATTAGGGACAGTGCTAGAACCCAGTTCAGTGTTTTCTAGTACAAGCTCATTGTAGAAAATTAGAAAATACAAAAGCATGAAGAATAAAGATTACCTGTAATTCCAGAACCATCCCCGCACCAACCACAGACGGCTATCATTAGCATTCACGTAAATGCTTTCGTGCAATACTAATAAATACATTAAGTCCTAAAAATAAGGGTGCTAACCACCCCCAATAAGTTTGTTTCTCCCAACATATGCTCTAAAAAACCTTCAGTGACTAAATTATTCCTCCAGGATTTTGACATGGAACAAGATATTTAAAGGAAATATTACCTACTACTCCCCTCTTCATTAACTGCCAAATTTTTCACAGAGCCTGAATCCAGTCCTTATCTATGGCAGAAAAACTCTTTCATCCCTTGTCCCTTATCAAGTTCCCTTGTCATACAGCTTTCATTATTAAGCCTTCATATGCCAAGCAGTGTGCTAATAAGCATTCTACACTTGATTCTCCCAAATACTCTAAGAACTATTACTGACCCAATTTTGTAAGTGAAGAAACGACTCAAGTCAAAGTGCCCAGAAATACTAGAGTCCAGGATTCAAAGTCAGGACTATCACACTCCAAATCCCACATATAATTTTATACTGCCTACCAAAATCACCAGATTTATTCCTACTTGTGTAACTTCCCGCACTCAGGCTGTCCCAATCCTTTCCTCCACATATTCCTATTTGCTCGAGTCCCACTTACGCCTTTTCTCATCACTCCGTCCCCCAATGATGGAACCTCTCCTCTGAACTCATTAAGTTGGCCAGGAATAACTCTGTCCATAACTTCACCCTTTTATTCTATTTACTACTGTTTTATATCACTCATATTTCCAACATAATGATATCACTCATATTTCCAATATAATGGTTACATCTCTAGACAGGAATGTTTATCTTACACTTCACAAAACACCAAGTCAATGCTGCTAAAAAACAGACACTGCCTGAACTGACAATACTTTTCCTCCATTCCGAATTACAGTTAACATTACAGGAAGTTAATTCAAATCAAGTTCAAGACTCCTCTATGTTCTAATCTCTAAATCCTAGGAAATCTTTTTAAGCCAGAGAATAGCACCGTTCTCCGTTTCCTGGGTCAGAAATACTAGACCAAATATTTATGAACATTCTGATGGGATATTACGTACACTTGCAATCAGCACAAATCCTTAAAAAGCACAGTTTCATGTTTGCAAGTGTGTGCTTCTGGAACACTGCTCTCAGGATATTAGGACAGCTGTTGCTCTAATTCACTTAATATAAGAAAATGAGTTTTTCCAGAGAACCCACATAAGTATTTAAACTATCAAATAAGATGTAAGCAAAACTGGCATGGAAAGGGTCACTGGTTAATCAGTTTCCCCTGGTTACTACCTTAGTCTCAAACTACAAAGTATCCAAAAAATTTACCAAACAGACCTAACAACTAACTTACAAGATATCACGTTACTAAAGCAAATTTCCTGGATCAGTAAGATTTGCACATTAAAAGATACATATTTGGTGAAACCTAAAGCAAACTTCTATAGATTTCATTTTACTCTTTCAATATATAATCCATTAATAAAGAGGATTAATAAAAACTAACAGGTAATAACAGCAATACTAGCAAATACTTAGAAAGTACTATGTCAGATATTATTCTGAACATTTTATATAGTTTTAACACAACCTTCACACTCCCCAGGGAGGTAGAGAAATCACTTCTGTTCATGGTGTCAATTAAAATTGACCCATTCAATTTTTGTAAAATATACTAGCAATATGTACCGAAACTCTTAAGTATATACATCCTTTGACCTAGCACCTTTGCAATTGGAAATCTATCCAACAAAATATAAGCATTAACATATAAACAATAAAAAACTACTTGTTGAAGAACTATTTGTAACAGCAAAAAATTAGAAACGTGCTTGAAGAAAATGTTACAGAATATTTAAGGAGGTAGATTCATATTTGACTCTGAAAAATGTCCAAATATAAATGAAAAAACAGTTACAAAATATACTATGAGCCTGTTTAAACACACACACATACACACATCTGCAGAAACCTAGAAAAAAAGGTATGCAAGAATATGCAGAGGTAGGAATTAAAGATGGTGGCATGAGAGGTGAGACACAGGCCTCCTCCTAATACTGCACATAATATGGAAATACAATTAGTACAACTAATCCTGAAAGAGCAACAGGAAAGAAGGCTGCCCCGGACTGCATACACCTGGAGAAAAGAGCAGATCTCACGGAACAGGGTATCCTACCAAAGACATGACCCGGCAGGACCCAAGCCCTTCCCCCACCCCAACTCACTGGCGGGAGGAAGAGAAACAGAGTGGTAGGGAGTGGAGGCCTGGGACTGCTGAACACCAAGCTCTGGATATCTGCTATGGGCACAAACCTACATTGCACAGTGCTCTGGTGATTAGGGGGGTTGGAAAGCTAAGACAGGCAGAATTCCTGAAGAGACGGAGATTCCAGCCGCTTGTGGAAAACAAGGATCCATATCCAGCTGCTTTGGGATGAAAGAAAGGTGGGCAGTCTGAGAGACTTCCTAACTGAGAGAGGGCTGCTAAAGGGGCAAGGATTGCACAGAGCTAACTGCTCAGGAGAAAGGACAGGTACACAAAATTGTCCGGGTGCACTCAGCCCAACAGGTTGGGAACTTTCACGATCTTCAGGCACTCCAGCCTCGTCTGGCTACACAGCTCCAAGGCACCCCACCCACCATGATACACAGCCTGTTGCGTCTTCCTTCCGGCCAGACCACAGCAGGCTCCCAAACCTGCAAACCCTGCCCTGGCCTCAGGCCAGCCAGAGGGCAGCCCCACCTACAGCAGCTACAAACACAAATCATAGAGGCTTCTACCTGTGGGATCGGCCCACTGGTTCTGGCAGTGGAGACAGGCATAGCAGCTGGGAAGCAAGAAACAGCACTTTCATCCCCACCAAGTACCCACACAGCTCCCCTGCAAACACCAAAATCAGTCCCGGGGCTGTGCAGCTCCAGAGAGTAGAGCTTCTGGGCACGAGAGGGCGCCACACAAACATGAAACGTCAAAGGAACCTGGTTCAAAGCAAAATCATAAACACATCAGAGAGTCAAATGAAACCGATCTCATCAATATTCCTGAAAGAGATTTCAAAATAAAAATCCATGAGCATGGAGGTACAAAAAATATTCAAGTACTCAGGAATTAACTCCAGTCACAGATCCAGTTATCACAGAACACAGTATCAGAAATGAAACATACAAGGGAAGGTTTTAAAAGCAGGCTGGATATGGTGGAAGAGATGATAAATGAAATAGAAATTACAGAAGAGGAATACAAAGAAGCTGAGGCACAGAGGGAAGAAAGGATCTCTAAAAATGAAAGAATATTGAGAGAACTGTGTGACCAATCCAAACGGAACAATATTCACATTACAGGGGTACCAGAAGAAGAGACAGAAAAAGAGATAGAAAGTGTCTTTGAGGAGATAACTGCTGAAAACTTCCCCAATCTGGGGAAGGAGATAGTCTCTCAGGCCACGGAGGTGCACAGATCTCCCAAGACAAGGGACCCAAGGAAGACAAGACATAAAATAATTAAAATGGCAAAGATCAAGGATAAGGACAGACTATTAAAAGCAGCCAGAGAGAGAAATAATATCACATAAAAAGGAAAGCCCATCAGGCTATCATCAGACTTCTCAGCAGAAACCTTACAGGCCAAAAGGGAGTAGCATGATGTATTTAATGCAATGAAGCAGAACAGCCTTGAACCAAAAATACTTTATCTGGCAAGATTATCTTTTAAATTTGAAGGCGGGATTAAACAATTTCCAGGTAGGCAAAAGCTGAATTTACCTCCCACAAACCATATCTACAGTGTATTTTGGAGGGATTGCTATAGATGAAAGTGTTCCTAAGGTTTAATAGCTGTCACCAGAGGTAATAAAACCACAATAAATAAAAAGTACAAAAATTACTAAGCAAATACAAAATTAAATCAACTACCCCCAATGTCAGTCAAGGGATAGACAAAGAGTACAGAATATGATACCTAATATATAAAGAATGGAGGAGGAAGAAAAAGGAGGAGGAAGAAAAAGGAGAAGAAAGAAAAGAACCTTTAGATTGTGTTTGTAACAGCATACTAAGTGAATTAAGTTAAACTCTTAGATAGTAAGTGAAGGGATGGAAAAAATATTTCATGCAACTAATAGAGAGAGAAAAGCAGGAGTTGCAGTACTTCTATCAGACAAAATAGACTTCAAAACAAAGAAAGTCACAAGAGACAAAGAAGGACATTACATATTAATAAAGGCGTCATTCCAAAAAGAAGATATAACTATTATTAATATCTATGCACCCAACACAGGAGCACCTACATATGTGAACAAATACTAACAGAATTAAAAGAGGAAATAGAATGCAATGCATTCATTCTAGGAGACGTCAACACTCCACTCACTCTGAAGGACAGATCTACCAAACAGAAAATAAGTAAGAGACAGAGGCACTGAACAACACAATAGAACAGATGGACCTAACAGACATCTACAGAACTCTACACCCAAAAGGAGCAGAATACATTCTTCTCAAGTGCACATGGAATGTTTTCAAGAATAGATCATATACTAGGCCAAAAAAAGAGCCTCAGCAAATTCAAAAAGATTGAAATTGTACCAACCAGTTTCTCAGACAACAATGATATGAAACTAGAAATAAATTATGCAAAGAAAACAAAAAAACCCACAAACACATGGAGGCTTCACAACATGCTCCTAAATAACCAATGGATCAATGACCAAATAAAAACAGAGATCAAGCAGTATATGGAGACAAATGACAACAATTATTCAACACCACAAAATCTGTGGGACGCAGCAAAGGCAATGCTGAGATGGAAGGATATTGCAATACAGGCCTACTTCAGGAAAGAATAATCCCATATGAAAAGTCAATTCACAGTTAACGAAACTAGAAAAAGAGGAACAAAGGAGGCCCAAAGTCAGTAGAAGGAGGGAAATAATAAAGATTAGAGCAGAAATAAATAAAATCGAGAAGAATAAAACAATAGAAAGAATCAATGAAAGCAGCAGCTGGTTCTTTGAGAAAATAAACAAAATAGATAAACCCCTAGCCAGACTTATCAAGAAAAAAAGAGAGTTAACTAAACTTACTGTGATAATCATTTCACAATAAAAAATATATATATTAAAAAAAAGAAAAGAAAAAAGAGAGTCTTCACACATAAACAGAATCAGAAATGAGAAAGGAAAAACCACTACGGACACCACAGAAATACAAAGAATTATGAGAGAATACTATGAAAAATTATATGCTAACAAACTGGATAACCTAGAAGAAATGGACAACTTTCTAGAAAAATACAACCTTCCAGGGCTGACACAAAAAGAAACAATACCTCAACAGACCAATTATCAGCAATGAAATTGAATTGGTAATCAAAAACCTACCTAAGAACAAAACTCCTGGACCACATAGCTTCACTGCTGAATTTTATCAAACATTTAGTGAAGACCTAATACCCATCCTCATTAAAGTTTTCCAAAAAGTAGAAGAGGAGGGAATACTCCCAAACTCATTCTATGAAGCCAGCATCACTCTAACCAAAACCAGGCAAAGACACAACAAAAAAAGAAAATTACAGACGAATATCCCTGATGAACACAGATGCAAAAATACTCAACAATATATTAGCAAACCAAATTCAAAAATATAGCAAAAGATCATCCATCATTATCAAGTAGGATTTATTCCAGGGATGCAAGGATGGTACAATATTAGAAAATCCATCAACATCATCCACCACATCAACACACGATCATCTCCATGGATGCCGAAAAAGCACTCAACAAAATTCAACATCCATTCATGATAAAAACTCTCAACAAAATGGGCATAGAGGGCAAGTACCTCAACATAATAAAGCCCACATATGACAAACTCACAGCCAACATCATACTTAACAGTGAGATGCTAAAAGCCTTTCCTTCAAGATCAAAAACAAGTCAAGGATCCCCAATCTCCCCACTTTTATTCAACATAGTTCTGGAGGTCCTAGCCACGGGAATTAGAAAACACAAAGAAATAAAGTGTATCCAGATTGGTAAGGAAGAAGTTACACTATCTCTGTTTGCACATGACATGATATTGTACATAAAAAACCCTAAAGAATCCACTCCAAAACTACTAGATCTAATATCTGAATTCAGCAAAGTTGCGGGATACAATATTAATACACAGAAATCCGTTGCATTCCTATACACTAACGATGAACTAGCAGAAAGAGAAATCAGGGAAACAATTCCATTCACAACTGCATCAAAAAGAATAAAATATCTAGGAATAAACCTAACCAAGGAAGTAAAAGACCTATACTCTGAAAACTACAAGACACTCATGAGAGAAATTAAAGAAGATACCAATAAATGGAAACACATCCCATGCTCATGATAGGAAGAATTAGTATTGTTAAAATGGCCATCCTGCCTAAAGCAATCTACAGATTCAGTGCAATTCCTATCAAAATACCAATAGCATTCTTCAATGAACTAGAGCAAATCGTTCCAAAATTCATATGGAACCACAAAGGACCCCCAACAGCCAAAGCAATCCTGAGAAGGAAGAATAAAGCTGTGGGAATTACGCTCCCAACTTCAAGCTCTACTATAAATCCACAGTAATCAAGACAATTTGGTACTGGCACAAGAACAGAACAGTAGTGCAATGGAACAGACTAGAGAGCCCACACATAAACTATACTATATATGGTCAATTAATATACAATAAAGGAGCAATGGACATACAATGGGGAAATGACAGCCTCCTCAACAAGTGGTGTTGGCAACACTGGACAGCTACATGCAAGAGAATCGAACTGGATTATTGTTTAACCCCATACACAAAAGTAAATTTGAAATGGATCAAAGACCTGAATGTAAGTCATGAAACCATAAAACTCTTAGAAAAAAACATAGGCAAAAATCTCCTGAACATAACATGAGCAACTTCCTGAACACATCTCCTCAAGCGAGGGAAACAAAAGCAAAAATGAACACATGGGACTACATCAAACTAAAAAGCTTCTGTATGGCAAAGGACACCATCAACAGGACAAAAAGGCATCCTACAATATGGGAGAATATATTTGAAAATGACATATCCGACAAGGGGTTAACATCCAAAATATATAAAGAACTCACACGTCTCAACACCCAAAAAGCAAATAACCCGATTATAAAATGGGCGGAGGATAAGAACCGATACTTCTCCAATGAAGAAATTCAGGTGGCCAACAGGCACATGAAAAGATGCTCCACATCACTAATTATAAGGGAAATGCAAATTATAACCACAATGAGATACCACCTCACACCAGTTAAGATGGCCAGCATCGAAAAGACTAAGAACAACAAATGCCGGCAAGGATGCAGAGAAACGGGATCCCTCCTACGCTGCTGGTGGAAATGTAAGTTAGTTCAACCATTGTGGGAAGCAATATGGAGGTTCCTCAAAAAACTAAAAATAGAAATACCATTTGACCCAGGAATTCCAATCCTAGGAATTTACCCTAAGAATGCAGCAGCCCAGTTTGAAAAAGACATATGCACCCCTATGTTTATTGCAGCACTATTTACAATAGCTAAGATATGGAAGCAACCTAAGTGTCCATCAGTAGATGAATGGATAAAGATGTGGTACATATATACAATGGAATACTATTCAGCCATAAGAAAGAAACAAATCCTACCATTTGCAACCACATGGATGGAGCTGGAGGATATTATGCTCAGTGAAATAAGCCAGGCAGAGAAAGACAAGCACCAAATGATTTCATTCATTTATGGAGTATAACAACAAAGCAAAACTGAAAGAACAAAACATCAGCCGACTCACAGACTCCAAGAAAGGACTAGCAGTTACCAAAGAGGAGGGGTGTGGGAGGGCGGGTCAGGAGGAAGGGAGATGGGGATTGAGGGGTATTATGTTTCACACAGTGTGGATGGAGGGTCACGGGGAAGACAGAGTAGCACAGAGAAGGCAAATAGCGAATCTGTGGCATCTTACTACACTGGTAAGACAGTGACTGCAATGGGGTATGGATGGGGACTTGATAATATGGGTGAATGTAGTAACCACATTGTTTTTCATGTGAAACATTTATAAGAATGTATATCAATAATATCTTAATAAAAAAATTTTTTAATCAAATAAAAAATTTAAATAAAAAAAGAATATGCAGCAAACAGCAATAATTACAGGGAGCAGAAACATAATTTTACTTTACCACTCTTTAACTGTTATTGCTACAGCAAACAAGCATTTTGTTGCCATTTGGGGGAAAAATGTTTTCATTTAGAAAACCAAATTTATAACCTAATGATATAAAGTTCCTAAAGTGTAGTCCACCAGTTCTGCATACAAGTTGTATTTTAGTTCTTAAACTTTAAGAAACTACCTTCATAACCTCTGCAAAAAGACATGAAGTGGAGCAGTATAAGCTATCTTAAGATATTATTAACAAATCCTACTTCATTTCCTTTGAATGCAAAAGACCCACATCATCCTGCTGCTCTACTTAGATCTACACAACAGGGGCATTCACCTCACAGAGGGACTACTTGTCTTGCAAAAGGTATCCAATGTTAATGTGCCAGTTAACCAGAAATGACACATACTATCAGCTTTTGCTTTCTCAAGAGTAGTTAACTGGTAAGTAATTTCATCTCTTCAAATTTCTAATAATATTGTTTTATTAGGAACTACAACCACAAAAAACACAAAATAAACAATTCATACACAGAATTATTTTCATAAACTACTCATTTCTACCCCATAAACTGTTCATTCTGGAAAGCATGGCCCAATTCTTCCATAATATTTGGCAACATTTTTAGACCCAAGAAGCTTGAAGATAGTACCTTTTCTACTGCAACAACCCAACTAAATATAATCTAAAACACTCATAATCTAAAATTCCAAAGTTTATTTCAAAGCTGCCCACACATTTCTGCCATGCTACCACGGTGAACAGCAACTTCAACTCCTACATGGACTGAAGATTGCAATAGCCTATGCATCACCCTGCTTTTCTTGTCCTTCTCAAATAAATCCATTCTCCACCAAAAAAAAAAAATCCCATCTTTTAAATACAAGCTAGATCACCTCTCACCACAGCTAGATAAAAACCCTCAGCAAGTACAAACCCTTATTTCACACCTCTTGATTCATCTCACACCATTACCTCAAGTGGCTCAGGAGTAGCTATGATCCTCTCAATCTGACAAGTGTGCCAAGCTCTTCTTCCCTCAGGTCATCCTCAGTTGCTGTTCTGCCTGGAACAGCTCTTCCTCAGACCCACCATAATCTCCCAGGAAAACTCCTACCCATCCTCCTGGTCTCAACTTAAATGGCACTTCTTTAAGAGCACCTTCATCTCCACCCCACATCCAATTTAAATTAGGTCCCCCTGCCATCATACTCTGTACTTTCCCATCTAGACCTTTACCGCAGTTGGTAATTATGTATTTGTTATGCATCTGGCTTCTTCTGCTAGCCATGTCTACGATGGCAGTATCTTCTTTATTTGTTCATTAGAGTACTTCCAGCGCTAAGCACAAAGGCTGGCATAGTGGAGGTACTCAGTATTTGCTAAAATGAATGAAGCATTTACTTAGCAGAAAACCAAGGGTCTCTCCAAGTTAAGACTCAACTAGGTCCTCAAAATCTGAATCCAAATCTTGGTACATCCACAGTTTGAAATGAGGTATTTCCACAATTTGAAATGAGGTGCAGCTAGCCCTCTAGAACTCGCACCTCTTTTCTACTCTCACACTAAAACAAATCTACAGCACAGTCTTTGTGCACCTGAGATATAAATCCATTGTTCCATCACCACTACAAAAACCAATCTCTCTGCTCCCATGTACTACTTAGCCAGACTCCAACAAAGGAATCTAAGTTAATCAAAATCATAGTTCAAAATTACTTGAATGTATGGCATCCCTATAAGTTCCTGGGGAATATAAAGGAAAACACAAGAGAAAACACAAAATCATTTCAAGTATTTAAACGGTATTTTCTCATCACAATTACATGGTGTATCTGGTCACCCATTACTGTAGTCTTTGAGGCTAATTCAATTGTGAACCGGGAAGACTAAATTTTTTTTCTTTTGAAACAACTCTTTCAGTTCCAAATAATGGAATTCAGGGTAAAACTGTTGTAGCTTGTTTGTCTAAAAGAAAAACAGGAGCACAATAGTCTAAAAGAATGGACAGAAACATTGTTCATTCCAATGTTTGGGATTCTCTTCCCTTTGGAGCCAAAGTATGTTCAATTCTAGCCAGGAAAAGACCAAGACGTTACATGCCTGAGTGTTCTAGCCTTTTTAATTCCTTCAGGAAGACCACCTTCACAAATGACGGAAACTAGGATCCAGAGATGAAGACAGTATCAAACAGCAAATTAATGTTTAAATACTTTAAAAACTAGTACTAAAAAAAGAACTTCAGTGTACAATACACTTCCCTTGAAATACAAATTAGAATACCCATTGTTAAAAACTATGAAAATGGGGAGGGGGCCTGGGTGTGACAGCTAATGAATACAAAATTCTGGGGGGTGATGAAATGTTTTGAAGTTGTGATGATGGCTGCACGACTTTGTGACTACACCAAAAACAATCAAACCATACACTTTTACTTTATTGTATTATGAATTACATCTCAATTAAGTTGTTAAAAACGATGAACAAAATAGAGAAAAGGACATCAAATCATAGTTTGGGGATCTGGGATGGGTTTTGGGGGAAGCACCTGGGTTAGGTCTAAAAATCAGGGGCAGTTTAGTAGACGGGGCCGTCGGTCTACTTTGGCTATCAATCTTCTGAAGAAGCGTGACATAAACTAGGGTAAAAAACGGACCCTAAGAACAAAAGCCCCTTTTCAGCCACACTGAGGACCTAGGAAATAATACGAAACTTCTTAATAGATTTTATTCACGAGGAAGACAATGGGTTGAAAGGTATCTCTATGTATTTAAAAGTGGATTTTTAACTCTAACCAAAGACAGACCTAGGTGAGTCATGGTTTTTCAGAACTGTGTCTATACTGGTCCCATAACTTACTATAGGTTCCAGAAGTCAAAGTGAGCCCCTGAGTCATTCATTAACAATTGCGGCCAACACCCTGGTTGGAACGTATCACTGTTAAAGTGGAACGGTGCTAGGGGTGCCTGCGCACCAAATGACCTAACGTAAGTTCTACATATTCAAACTAAGTGAAAAACCAAAGTGAATGCAACTATATCAAGGCGTTATCATTTTATTAAGCCCTTTTCTGGTATGTGTCCGTGCTAATCCAACATCGAGACCCCAAGTCCATCCGGAGCCCGAGACTCTGGTGCTCCAGCTCCCAGTCTTCCGGGCCCGCCCCGCCCCCACTCACGTGGGACTCAGGCCACTCTACCGTCTTGCCAACAGACGCCAGGACCCATTCAACTCAGCTCTCATTAGGCGCCAGCTGTTTGCAAACCTCCGAACTCTTGTGCTGAGCTCATGAAACGTTATTATGTCTCGGCCTGGTCTCTGTTAAGAGAATCTCGATCCACCCTACATCGCAGGCCTGCCTTCCCTACAGCTCCTATGCATGTCTTCCGCTGGCTCGAGTAACCGCTAGACACCGGGAAAAGGCCTCGCCCTGGCGCAGACCCACACAGTGGGTCGCGGCCACTAATGACCTGACACCCAGTAGGAGATACCGCTACCCAGCCCTCAGCCCGGAAAGGAGGCGACTACCCAGCGCGCATTCCCCAAGCCGCGAGGGTCGCGGACCCAAGCAAGCACTACCTCCCCACCCTCCTTTGCACGCGGCCCACCTGGCCCATACTCACGGCGTGCAGCGGTCGCTGTACTCATTAGCGATAGTTTCGATGCCGCCGGCGCGGGCCACAGCAACGTAGCAGCTCTGGAAGCCCAGGTCTATGCCCACCACCGACATGGCGCCGGCTATAGCTCGGGCTCGAGCCCAGGTCCAGCCGGCGGGACAGGACACGGACCCCGGCGGGGCTGGCGCGAAGAGAACGGGCCGCGTGGGCCTGGATGCCGAGGCTAGAGGAGCACGTGTGCGTGTGCCACGCGAGTCCCTAGGTCCCTGCAAGGGGGGGTCGCAGAGAGGGCGCCGCTCAGACCAGCTCCGGTTCAGCGGCCGCAGAGGGGGTGCCGGTAGCGGGGGCGGAGATCTCGAAAGATCTCGTTGTGACAAGAGTAAAGCTGCAGCGCGAGAACTGTAAAGGAAAGGAAAGTTATCGCGAGATCGCGGCTCAAACGCCTTTCCTTCTGGAGTTCCGCCCCCAATTACGTACGAGATAACGTCACGTCCCGGGACGAGAACTGAAGAGATAGGGCTGCTGAAAGCTTGTCGGGAGGCCTATTGAGCCTGCCCCCAGAACCCAGAATAGCGGCTCCCCACGGCTGCAAAGAGCAGTGCCGCACCTCCTCTTCCAGAAGAAAGTAAGAGAGCCGCCTGGAGGCAAAATACTGGGGAAGCCCTATTGGACTACTTCCGCTGTTTTTATTTCAAAGAAACTTCCGGTAGTGGGACGTCCTGCGCCCCACCTTGTGTTGGGCCCCCAAAATAGGGGCGCGAGTTATTCTTCACAGTCCACAAGGCCGTCTATCTGCTGCCCTGCGGGTAGGTTTGCCGTGTAGGAGAAGGCCGCTGTTGGGACGCGCCCCCGAGCAGGGCGAAAGGGTCTGAGAAAGAGACAACGCCCTCTCCAGCGGAGGGTTGGAATCCACTCTCAATCCCACCGTCTGGGGTTTCTTGTTCAGCCTTGTTTCACCATTCTCTTAAGTCACTCGTGTCCTTGGATCAGACTGAGGGGCTTAGCCTTTCCGTCCTCAGCACATTCCAGGCACCTAGCCTGAGCTGCATGCAAGAGACACATATAAATGACATGCTACTTCTTCGGTCCTTTCGGACCAGCCAGTAAGTGGCAGGATTACATGAAGCTAATGAATCTTAAATGTAAGGGTCCCTCACTTACAGGGGCACCTGGGAGAACAGGGAGTTGGTGAAGAGTTACGTAGTGTTCAAGTGCGGAGGGGAAGCCAGCTTGCGATCAGGAAACAATATAACAAGCATTTTTGATAAATTGCTTAAAGATAATAAGAAGAGGAATTTGAATCTCCAAGTATCCAGTACTTTGTGACTTCTTGTTCTAAATATTTACTTTGTAATTTTTTAAGAGCCTTCCAAAATTGTATAAACTTAACACCTCCCACCCACCACGCCCCCCCAACCTGAATCCAACCGGTCTGGAGGGTAGCTAAACATGTAAAATGGATCCCAGTACAGGGTGGTAAGTATTAACGTGCACCGAATGGTAGAGTAGGAGGACCACCCAGTAAAGCGAAAGGCTGCTTTCAAGTTGTAAAACCATCAGTAAGAGAGGTACTCTGGTTTGAGACCTACAAGAAGTTTTGTATTGCTGGAGAGTAGACTGAGTTGAAGATTTTCATCACAGAGCTAAAACAATTACATTGGACCATTTAATGGATGAGCAAAGAAAGTACATTTTTCAAATCTCTGCATTCCAAAAGAGGCACCTTAGTCCCATGGCGCAATTCCAAAACCCAGATTGTTTGCCTTTAAACTTGCAAATTACCACACAGTCCTGACATTTTTTTCCTAAACCAAACCTGTTTGTCTTCAAGGGTTTTTTGCCACAGGGTTGTTAGAGAAGTACAAGCAGCATGAAAAAGCTGATGAAAAAAGAGCAGGGATTAACAGATCCTTGGCACACCATGTTCAAAGCAGCATTCTTCAAAATAGCCAAAAGGTGGAAACAATCCAAGTGTTCATTGGTGTATGAATGGGTTTTTAACGTGGTATATACATACAAAGGAATATTAAGCAGGCTTTAAAAGTGTTAACAAAATTCCAGGACGTGCTACAACATGGAGGAACTTTGAAAACATTATGCTAAGTGAAAGAAGCCAGACTTGAAAGGACAAATTTTGTATGATCCAGGTATATGAGGCACTTGGAATAGGCAAATTCATATACACAGAAAGTAAAACAGTGGTTACCAGGTGTAAATCAGGGGAGAGGAAATCCTGGGGCAAAATACCTCTAAAACCAAAATCAGTCAAAGGGAGAAATAAAGTTTAAAATCTGTTTATTGCTTACAAACTGCAGTCCAAGGTCTTCTCTCTTTCCTGCTCCAGCAAAAGTAAAACCAGCCCTCCCCCTCACCTCTCAGGTACAGATCAGCCCTCCGTTGCCCAGGTAATTTCCCATTGATGTGGAGATGAACTTCTCTCCACCCCTGAGGAGTGAAACAAATGTACTAAAGCCATACTTCTTTCCACCTCTGAATGTCTGTTGATATGCAGATGTACTAAAGCCAGGTGAGGCATTCTGGAAATATTACAATTTTACCCACACCAGGGGCTTGCAGGGAGAATGGAATGGAGAGTTATTGTTTACTGAGTACAGGATTTGTTTGGAACGATGAAAAAGTTCTGGAGATGGATAGTATTGATGGTTGCACCATAATGTGAATGTACCTAATGCATTTAAAAATGGGTAAAATGATAAATTTTATCATGTCCATTTACCACAATAAAAAAGTTAAAAAGTTAGGTTGACCTTGACCTTCCTCTTTCTATCTCCTATTTTTCTCCTACAAAGTAGGATGTCAATAACATACAAGGACAGTATTGGCCTG
This sequence comes from Smutsia gigantea, assembly GCA_032199065.1. Taxonomy (NCBI): domain Eukaryota; kingdom Metazoa; phylum Chordata; class Mammalia; order Pholidota; family Manidae; genus Smutsia; species Smutsia gigantea. The sequence continues at coordinate 642,091 of JAVSCE010011957.1, forward strand.
AATGACAAAGAATCCTTTTGTCATTTATCTGTGTTCTGGGTTCTAAGCACTGGGCAAATAGAGGCCAAGCTCCCCCAAGCTGAAGTGTCAATCTACCTTAAGATCACTACATCTGGGTTATGGACTCTGTCTCTGCCTTCCTTCTAGTGGGATCCATCCATCCTTTATAAAGCTAAACTGGCAAAATCACATCCTTGTGTTTTCATGTTCCAACTTCATACCTACCTGTCTAATTTGCCTTGGTATTGCTTTCAGATTAAAGTATCTTCAGCCCTATCCATCTTTTTGAGAAGGATTTGTCCTTCTCAAAACATAAGTCACAGAAAGTACTCATCCTGCTATAAATAGTTTCCTGGATCATCAAACTTATAGCTGGAGAGCCTATTCTGGGATATTTAAATAAATGAAGTCAGAAAAAGTTATTTAAGAATTCTGAAGAATCTAAACTGACAAGTTTCCAAGAATCATAATTGTGAAGCAATAAAGTTGCCAGAATATTTAACATTGACAGCACAAGTTCTTTTGATTCAGCACTACATCTTGAGTATTTTAGAAGGAAGAAGTTGTTAAGTGTCTTTCTCTGGTACAGTGATTAAATTTAGTTCTAAGCTATCAGGAAGGTTTTTCATGTGTTTTGAATATACAGTGTTCATAGGCTGTACCCCATGAGACTAAAAGTTCTCAGTCAGTTGAAAATTCATAGTCTTCCTTGGTAAGTAAGCATCCAGGGGAATCCTGTCCTACACTCTGGAGCAGCTTCTATAATTCTTTGCTTTACAATGAAGTCACAAGCTCAGATAATGGTGTTTTCTGGCCTCCCTGATATCACAGTGAGTGGACCAGTGTCCTTAGTCAAACCAACACTCCTTCCTGAGACTCTAAAACTCTAGTAACTCAATAATAATGGTAATTACCTCATGTCTAGCTCCTACCTAAATGCTAAACATTGTGCTGAGTTATTTCGATATCATAATTCATTTAATGTTCATAGCAAACCCATCAATGATGTAGGTGTTATTTTCCAGTTTTATAGATGAAAGAACTGAAACCTGATGAGGTTAAGGAACTTGTTCAAGGTCACACAGTTTTTAAAACTCCTTCTTCAACGCTGGTCTACAGCTGTACCTCTGCTTTCTTTAGGCCCATGTTTCTTGTAAAGGCTCACTCAAGTAAATATGACAAAAGCACAAAAAGGAAATTCATCTGGAGTTATTCACTGGTGACATTTTGGAATACTTCCCTTTCAGTATTTTTGTTATATGTGATGGTTGGATTTGTTTGCACCTTTTTTAACATTGGTTAAACCAGTGTTTCTCAAACTGTATTCCACAGGACAGAGTTCTATGAGATGTTAATAGGTTAATATTACCACTTTAAAGGCTCTGAGAAGTCCTATAGAAAACCTACTTAACTTTGTTTAATCATAAATACAAGTAAAAACATAAGCAATATTGGTTAAAGAGTAATGGAGCACAATTTAGTCTACTGCTTTTTTCTCTCAACCATTTTTTTCTAATCATAATGTTTTCTGATATAAAAACTACCATTACAGTACACTTGTAACTCCAAATTGGCTGAAATCCTAGGGTCCTTCCTCACACTACCAGACTTGTCTTGTTTACATAGTAGCACTATGATCTCATTCTAAGGTCCCTCCCCATAGCCCCTTTTTTTTTTTTGCCCTTATTTGGGCTGATAGCACTTAGACAAATGACTTACAATAATATTATCAATTCCAGCCCTTTCTTTCTTTATAATTTTTAAATGCTGGGTGAGCTTTGCACTGATTTCCCCAGGACACACAAGCTGATACAGATCATGGAAATTTAACCCCTTCATCTAAGTTCCTTGATAACCAATAATTCTCCTAGCCTGACTCCTGACTTTCTTATCAGCATCACCTTCTCCTCAACCAGCCTCAGACTCAGCTCTCTTCTACCTTGAGCAGCTGACGTTTCAACTCCACCTGCAAGTCCTGCCTGTTGGTCTGGTCGCTAAGAGCAGAAATGTGGCTCTGACCTGCTCAGCCGCCCAGCTCTGTTCTGGCTTCTCCAGTTCCTCAGTGTAGAGAGACCCCTGCAGGGAGCTATCCTGCCTACAAAGTAGCAGCTGCCATTGCATTTCTAAAAACTACAAAACTTTCTTTACCATCTTTTTAGCTATCAAATTCATCAGAAGTCAGTGCATACTGTGCTTGTTCCCCTCCAACTACAGCTCATTTGTCACAGGACAGAGTGTTCTTTTCTGCCTGCTCTAACACTCATCAACAATTATTTTAAAAGGCTGTGTGGTCTTTGGTAATAATTCACTTTTTAGGTTTCCTGGTTAAAGAGGAATCTGAAGTGTGGATATTTGTAATTTGATAAAGAATCGGTGTTAAATTCAGAAATGTTAACTATCAGCAAGTTCATGTGGCATTCTGCCCATACATTGCTTCACAACCAAAGGAGGATCATATATTTTCTTGTTGACATGTAGTTCATGTTCAAATGCAGTGTGAGTTCAATATCTAAATATATCACAGACAATTACAGCTTGGCACTTGAATGCCAGCAGTGCAAGCCCTGCCTCTGAGGAGAGTGACTAACATGTTTTCCTGGCGGCAGCACAGGAATCCATCCCTGTGGCCAAAGGGAGCAGCAGCTGAAACAACAGCCAGGATCCAAGTTCACCGGAGGCGTCACAGGTTCTCTTCTAGACAAGACAAAGATGAGCCTGGAAAAGGTGACCAGAAAAAGCTTCCACTACGGACATATTGTGAAATTAAAAGCTTAATAAGAATTTTATGTATTCTTGAAATGCTGTGAAAGAATAAGGTACTCAGCAGAGAGTAGAAATGTAGTTTATTAAGTCTTTCTTCAAAACTGGATGACTGGCCCTTTTAAGAATACTATTTAGTCTATTAAATATGGATATATTTTGTGTTATTTCCACTAAAAGCATAAGTTTATTTTTGTAGAAAGAGCAGTGACCCTACAGCAGAATATCCTTACTGGATTCAGCAGTCCATGCCAGAAAGCAGAGCTGAGGATTTACCTTTTTTTATTCCAATAGTATTAGCACATGTTGTGAGTAGTCAGGATACACATACTCATCTTTAGCATGTCTATCTAACCCCTAAATGAGATGAGGTTCAGGGGCCCAAGAAAGCCCCGCGGGCACTAAAAGATCTCTTCCAGTCCTTTAGATTGCCTGTGGAATGCCTAAAATAACTCCTAATATGAGGCATTTAATGTTCTTTCCTAGGACTTCTGTAAGTAAAATCCCCTTCCAAACTGAGAGGAACACAGTGACAATCTGGCAGCTCCACATAAATAAACCGAAAGTATAAATGGATGAATGAGCTCTCCCCCGAAGCGCATCTCTCCCCCTGTCCCTCTGTCTCTGTCTCTGTCTCTGTCTCTCTTGTACACACACACACACACACACACACACTCACTCAGCATATATTTTTCAGATTCCTTAGGTAAGTGTCTTTCTCTAGAATTTTCAGAGGAGTTTCCTAAAGCAGGCAACACATACTCACTGCAATATTTGAGAGTTGCTCCTGCTTATGAGGCAAGGCTAGCCACTTGCCACTCCTCTGTGAGAAGTAGCTCTTAACTAAAGGTGTGGTTGCTGGTAGTAGAGCACCTGTGAGAACTTTAAGAAGAAACACAGTGTAATGAACCAGTAATAATTATAACTGTGATACTCGTGCTAGAAAAGACAAAGACAAACAGAAATAAAAGTCTGGAAACAAACCCAAGTATGAGAATTCAGTATATGATACATGCCATTTCAACCAAGTAAAATAGGGAGTGGTGTTGGGACATTAGCTAACTATTTGGGGGGAAAATTTAGATCCCTACCCCAACCATATGCAAGAATGTATTTCTGAAATTTCAAACATTTAAAGGTTTACAAATTAACTTTCAAAAATAAAACCATATAGTTACCAGCAAATAAAGGTGAACATATACATAATGTTATGCAAACACATGCACACCCACACACACATACATATAATGAACTTTTGGAACAAAACACCAAAGCACAAGAAGAGTAAAAGCAAAGACAAAAATGAGTGCAAAAAAAAAAAACATAAGCAAAATGAAACACAATAAAAACAAAGAAAAATTACCAAAAATTGGAAATAAGGCAAAAAGATTACGGCTTACTCTTTCAATATCATATTAAAATATTGTCTAACAAACCTACCTACGGATCCTATGATTCTCTAGGAAAATGTAATTTTGTTTGACTCGGCATTTTCTATTGTTTAGGACACAGACACTGTAAAATAAGATGTTAACTTATAGAAGATTGCTCAATTGCCGATGTTGTTTGTATGGGAGAGATGCAAATGATTTCTGTGTGATAGAAAAGATAATTCCAGAGATTATCCTTTTATTGCCCTGAGGAAAATAACAAGTTTTGTATTTAATTTGGCAATCTAATTTCAGCATTCTTTCACTTCAGTCTCTTGAATTCTCCATTGAATCAGCTGTACTCTTCTCTTGGTCCCCTCATTAATGAGTTAAATAAATCACTGACATATCCTTACTATATATATTTGTATGTTTTTAACTTCTTTTAAATTCTACTTTGTCCAGGAAAAGTTAAATATAGAATAACTATGATCCAGTAACTCTCCTCCTAGGTATATACCAAAAGGAACTGAAAGCAAAGTCTCAAATAGATACTGTCTTTTGAGTGGGTTTCAGCCCCGGGCAAGTTCACTCTTGATTTGGTGAGACAGAAAAATAACAGTGGAACGTTCTTGGGTGAAAGGGTTTATACGTGCTATCCTGTGTACCTCAGAGCAAGTCTGCAGGCAGCAAGCCAGTCTCTGCCTCTGGGCATCTCCACCCCCACAGTTGCCTCAGTCTTTGCCATAGGAGCTGCCGCTATCCAGCCTCTGCTCTCCTGCAGCCCTTCTGTCCAGAGTACTAGGCGGAGCTCTTTATCGAGTCAGTAATAACCTGTTGCCCACACTTGTGCAGTGGGCAAGTAGAATAGGGTCATTTTCTCTCTACACTCCACCCCTCCAAGATTCTTCCTCCCAATCTACACACCCTCAATCTTCGGTTATGGTCCCAGTGCAAGAAAGCTGGAACATTGTAACCAAATTCCACAATGTAACTCCAGGTAAAGGAAATCCTGGGGCAAAATACCTCTAAAACCGAAATCAGTCAAAAAGAGAACTAAAGTTTAAAATCCGTTTATTGCTTACAAACAGCGGTCCAGAGCCATTTCTCTTTCCTTTTCCCACAGAAGCAAGCAAGACCTCCCCCCAACCTCTCAGGTTCAGATAAACCCTCTGTTGCACAGGTAATTGCCCATTGATATGGAGATGAATTACTTCTCTCCACCCCTTAGGAATGCCTGTTGATATATAAATGCACTAAAGCCAAGCAAGATATTCTGAAATATTACAATGTTACCCACACACAATAACAACAGAGGCTAGAACAATATACAACTAACAAAAATTGTGATACAGATAACAGAAATCATAATAACCCTCAAGGCTGAAGAGATCTGTTGCCACCAAGTGGTCTTTCCAGCTGTATTCAAACCAGTTCTACTCAGATAAGTTCGTGACTCACACTCTGTGCACATACAGCAAGCAGCAATTTTTGCTAGGGTGTGTACCCAGTCCCATAGACATTAGAGGAGATTAACCTTAAGGGCAATAAGACACATGTTTTAGTGATACCACATAGGCAAATCTTGCTCATCAGGGCTGCAATAGAGGGCATGGCAGCATTCAGAGGTGGCACGACTCCATTCAGTTCTCTGTAATCCAAGGTCACACACCAAGAGCCATCTGGCTCTTCCACTGACCGGCCACACCACGGAACCAAAAGAACCATGGGTGGGCCTTACAATACCCACCTTCTGCAGCCTCTGGAGGGCTTCTCCCAACCTCTCCAGCAGAAAGTCTTGCAAACACACAGGCCAGTCTTGTGGCTTTGTCTTTGGCTTCCATTTCTTGGTCCTCAGCTTCCTAAACATTGCTCTGGCTTCAGTTGTTACCACAGATCCACTAAGATTTTATTTGACTTTCTATCCAATTTCTCTCTCTCTGTTCCTTCCCCTATTAAATCAACCCACATCTGTTTCCTCATGACCTTCGTGGGGACCTTTAAATTCTTCTTCTGAGTAGCAAACCATATTTCCTTCCATGCTTTCATTGTTTCAGCCTGTCCCAAGTCTGCTACCATACACATAACCTCACTTATGGGCTGCCCTAAGTAAGGAGCAAGAATGGCACTAAGGGCCCAAAAAGGGATGTGGGAGCCATTTGAAGCACCACATTTCTCATCCCTGCAGTAAAAGGCTCCTAATGTGGCCATAATTCTGTGGACTATAAATGGCATTTTTCATACCTAACTCCCATAAGACCTGTTGGAACTTGGCATACATCTGTCATCTAGCAGGGAAGATAGTAAATCATCCTGATTGGGCCATACATCATGAAGCATGGCCATTAGCCAATCGAGGGGAAGTGATTTTCTGGGGTCTGATGTGCATTTTGTAATTGCTGCCTTAAGGCAGAATGAACTGTCAGGGAAACCAGCTTTCCCACCTCTAATCCAGACAGAATGATTCCATCCCCCCTACATTCCAAAGAAGCAGAAGCCAAGCTGATATCGACTCCAAGGGCTTCTGCCAAAGCCAGGAGCCCAAATTCACCAGCTCAGCCTGAGTATGGGGGCAAAGTAGAGCATGCTCCATGACCTGGGGAGGGGGCTGCACCTCTCCCAGAGGAAGCCATGGTTGCTGTATCTTTATTTTCTTGACTACAACTGGGTGGGTTTTCAATAGTGGAGAGGATGATGCCTCCCTTCATTCTTCCCTGGCTCCTCCTCCATTTCCAGGGCTGACAGCACCTTTCTCTCCCCTCCCCTGAGTGCCTCCTCTGCTGCACCATTTACTTTTTCTACAGTGCCTTGCAACAATGCTAGCTCAGTCTTCAACAGCTCTCTTACCTTCACCTCAATACCTCACAGCTGGCATTCTCATGGTACTTCTTCTTGTGCTTCTCCCAAGAGTACATCCTTTTCCCTTCTGGCCTTTCTTAACACTGTGAGAAGTAGCAAACCCATGGCTCCCTCCACCTTGCGGGCACTCTGTTTCTTTAAGGAATCCCCTGTTTTGCTGAGGACCAACTCTACTGCCTCGGGCACCACCTCCTCCTCTTTCCAGTCTTGGGGTGGGGCCCAGTCCACTAGAAGGCAAGCCACCTCAGACCATATGTCCATTGGGGGACACTAGAATGTCTCCCCATCCATAGAGACAGGCCGCTGAAGCGCCCCTCCCATGAGGACAGCCTGTCCCGTTCTTCGGTGTACAGCAAATCCTGCCGACATTGCCAATTGCCTCATCAATGGGTTTCAACCCTGGGCAAGTTCACTCTTGATTTGGAGAGGATGAAAAATGCAAATGGAACCTTCTTGGGGTGAAAGGGTTTATACCCAGCTTTATTCTCATAGTAGCAGGTCAAGTGCTAGAATCCCATCTGCCTCAGGGAAAGTCTGCAGCAGCAAGCCAGGTCTCTACTTCCGTACCTCTCCACCCCTGCACCCCTCTCAGTATCTGTTCTAGGCACTGCCACCACTCCAGCCTCTGCTCTCCTGCAGCCCTGCAGTCCTGCAGCCCAGAGCACTGGGTGGAACTCTTTATATAGTCAGTAATAACATGTTGCCCACACATGTGCAGTGGGCAAGTAGACCTGGGTCAGGTGAGAATCCTGGCCATAGGAATTTTCATTTTCTTTACAGATACTTAGTACACCAGTGTTTATTGCAACATTATTCACAGTAAACAAAACATGGAGATAAGCCAAGTGAAATGTCCTTCAATAGATGAATGGATAAATGCAATGTAGTATGTACATGAAATTGACTATTAACCATGAAAAAAGTAATGAAATTCTGCTACATGCTACAAGAGTAAATCTTGAAACATTGTTGTCTTGCCTGAGGGTGTCAGCCCCAGGAAAGTTCACTATGGATTCAGTAAGACTGAGAAATGATAATGGAAGTTCTTGGGGTAAAAGGGTTTAAACCCAGCTTTATTCTCCCAATGGTAGAGCACTAGAATCACATCTTCATCCAGCAGTCTGCAGCTCCACAATCCACCTCCATCTCTGCCTTCACCCAGAGCTCTGGGCAGAGCTCTTTATATAGTGACTCAGTCAGTAATAGCTCATTGCCTACAGGTGTGGAGGCATTAGCCCAGCAGTAGGCTAATTACATTATCAAGTAGTTTAGGGACAGGTGAGGATCCTGGCCATAGAAACTTCCATTTTCCCCACAATTATGCTAAGTGAAATAAGCCAGACACAAAAGGACAGATATAGGGAAAATATACACACTCAAAATACACTCAACCTGCCACCATAAGAATAAAGCTTGGTATAAACCCTCTTACCCACAATGTCCCATTGTTGTTATTTGGTCTCATCGAATCCAGAGTGAACATGCCCTGGGCAATCTCCTCAGATGAGACAGTATGATTCCACATTTGAGTTACCTAGAATAAGCAAATTCATAGAACATAGAATAAAGGTTACCATGGGTGGTGATGGGTGAAATCTGGAATGATTTTTTAATGGTACAGAGCTTCTGTTTGGGATGATGAAAAAGCTCTGGAAGTGGATAATGGTGAGGTTTGCACAATATTGTGAATATAGTTAATGCCACACCATTTTATGCTTTGAAAATGGTTAAACTATAAATTTTAGGTTATATATTAATATAATTTTTAAAATTATTCTTTGACAACTTGGGGAAAAATATTCTTAATATATATGACATCAAAGAGGTAAAATTCTTGATATATAGTCATAAGTCAGAAAAAAATGGACCAAAGATTAGAAGACAAAGTTCACTAAAAAATAAATATAAATGGCAAATAAACATAGAATGTTCAACCCCACTTGGACAATTAAAACAATAATGCTAATTAACACAATGAAATTCCACTTTTTCATACCATATTGGAAAAAATGAAAAATTGCATTTCCTAGTACTGGCAAATGTGTAAGGGTAATTATGATCTGATTTGGTCCTTGTCTTGCCAATGGGTTTTAGCCCCCGGCAAGTTCACTATGGATTCAGTGTGACCAAAGAAATGATAGTAGAATGTTTTTTGGGGGTGAAAGGGTTTAATACCCGGCTTGTTCTCCCGGCAGTAGGTCGAGCACTAGCGTCACTGCCTCCACCCAGAGCACTGGGCGGAGCTCTCTATATAGCACAATAATAGCTTATTGCCTAAAGGTGTGGAAGCAGTAGCCTAGCAATAGGCCAGTTGCATCATCAGGTGGTTTAAGTTCAGTGAGGATCCTGGCCATAGGAATCCCAGCTTCCCCATAGTTGTCCTAGAGAGCATTTGGGGAAAAATGTACAAAGTCTGTGACAATAGTCCTACTTTAAGGAATGTATCCTTAAAAAATGATGGGCAAGCATGGTGTATTTGAGAGGGAGTATAGTAGACTGTTTAATAAAGGCTCTGCAGCACTACAACCCTGGACTTGAATACCAGTTCCACCATGAATTACCTGAGTGGCTTTAGGCAAGTGGCTTAATAGTCTATAACCCTTAGCTTCCTCACTTGAAAATGGGGAAAACAATAGGACCTACCTCATAGAATTGATAAGACAATTAAATAAGACAGTTACTGTGAAATGCATATTGCCTGACACACTGCAATTGCTCAAGAAATATTAGAGATGGTTGTTATTCTAACAGGATATTGCATGAGATTTTTCCCTGTTGTCCCAGAATTGGTGATTAGGGACCCCAGGTGAGAACAAAAAGTGCTGACTAACCCACATCCTTAAGAAAATTGCCAGTCATTGAAGCCAGCCAGCTCCCCCAAGAGAGTAGACAGAAACAGCTCAGATGTTTCCAGCCTCCTCCTCACTGCCAAGACCCCAACTCTTCAATCCATGGAAGAGAAGTAGGGAAGTAGGGAGGAGGAGTGAAAGGGAGATGGTGATTTGCTTTGTGAGGAGTGCAGAACTACTTACTCATGAAGAGACATTTCCTTTTCCCAGTATGAGAGGGGTGGAAGGTGCTGTCTCTCTGGGGAAACAAATGAGAAGGGAGGCTCTTGTAAAGACCAGAGAGAGGTGCCTACAAGAAGGGAAGATGCCCATTCTATACCTCAGTCGGCTGTCTGCTGAGGCAGGATGCCAATTTCATCCTCTGAACAAAAGAGGGACAAGTATGAACAAAGGAGAAGACAAGTGGAGAGGGCTGGCTAGAAGGGACCAAGAGAAGAAAGTCGTCCTATAGCTGGGCAGCTGCACCTGGGGAGGCCTCTCCCTGTGCACTAGAATGGTACCTCAGCCTGGATGGGGGAGGATTCCTGACCCATCAAGAAAGAATTCATGAACAGGTCAGACGTGTGTAGATAAGGAAGAAATTCATTAAAGCCAGAGTACTAGTAAATGGCAGCAGCCATGCAAGCAGTAGAGAGCAAGGACGAGCAGAAGAGGAAAGGAAAGTTCATTGAACTCCTCTGCATAGGGCAAATTCCTTGCTAACTCCTGAAGCCAGGGTCACCTGTCATCCAGTGTCCACTTGAATCTGCACAGCATGGGAACAAAGCCCCTACCACCCCAGGATTTGGGGGAGCCGCAGAGCACTGGATTAAGTGAGATTATGTTCTGAGAACTTGCCAAAGGCAACAAAAGGTGATGTAGGCAGGTTACTAAAGAGCACAACTGTACATCTACAGTCTCGTCTGGGTCACCCAGGTAATGGGAACTTACGAGCTCAAATCAGAGATCTTAGCAGCCCTTGCCTGCTTCTCCAAGGTAGGACAGAGAGGGAGAAGACTTGTGCTTAAGTCAAGAAAAGTGAATGAAATAGCAAAGTAACAAAGACACCACAGGAAGAGCTCAGAGACAAAATGCAGTAAGTTGAGCAATGAGAAGGCTTTACGTAAGGCAAAGTATACACTCGAAGAAAGGGGAGTGCAGAGAGGAGGTGCAATTAAAGGCTTAGGACTCCTGTGTTAAGGATTTCAAGAATAGGGCAAAGGGCCAGGTGGGCATAGGCTTGACATGTGGTCTCATGATGTCTGTCTCTGGTGAGAGACATTATGTCATCATCCGTAGTCAGTCCTCTAGGTATTCTGTAAGATAAACTTAACACAAGAAATTATTGATCCTGTTCTTCTCCAAGATAGTGGTTACCCTCAAGCAGTGGAAACATACCATTTAGGACTGCTTGTCCTGCCTTAAGATAGGGTCAGTTGTTGGATAATTACCATAAAATATGCTAGGAATCTTACCTCCTAACTCCCTGGTTTTTAAAATGGAATCTGTCTTAAGATGAAACCCTCCTGTTCTTACTATACTATTTATATCTCTGCATTTTTCATCATAGGCAGGAAAAGTTAATCATGGTTCTTGTCCCATGTCCCTGTTCTACCTCAGTCTCTTGTGACAAGGAAATATGTCTTCCCCTGATCCACTGCACACTGGAATAGGTGGCTGAACTTGGACTATGTTACCAAACCTTACCCAAAAAAACTGCTGGCTAGGAGAAGGGACCCCTGCAGTAAGAGGCAGCAGTTGGGAAGGGATGGTCAAACTAGAGCTGGAATCTCCCTCATTAGGGAACTGTGGAATGGGAGGCCCCATGTAAGCCTCCAAGGACATCTATACTGGACACTTGACACACAGAGGCCCAGCAGCATAGACTAGAGAAGAAGGGACAGCCAACAAAGAGAGCATTACAGACACACTCAGACAAGTAAGAAACCTTTTGAGTTTTCTATTATTTCTAGCTGAAAGTATTTTAATATACTTCTTTCTCTGTAGACCAAATTTCTCTCTCTCCATGTGCTGGTTGCCCCTTAGCTCAGAATGTACCTGCTTCAAGCCCAGCCCCACACAGAGATGAAAACTGAAGACCTTCAATTCTAATATAAAATTCCCAGGTAAGAGACCCTAATTGGTCAAGCTTGGATGAGTCGAGCTGGCTCCGTCAAGCACTACTGAGCATAGGCACGACACCCAGTCTCTGCATGAGCTAGAAAGGTGCCCCAACAGATAGTAATGTTGTGCCCTAGAAGACAGGAGAGCTGAGGAATCCAGGTGGGCGCGGGTGGCTGAAATAAATATGTATATTGGGGGTATATGCTATACCTCGCTTTTCAGAGAGTTTCAAAGGTGATGTGTAGATACCGTGAGTTTTGGAAGCAGCAGAGGGGACTTAGTCTGAGAGGAAGTAAGGGATGTCATTGATTGCCAGAGAGAGAGAGAGCACTCATGTCACCTACAATGTGACCACCTTCCACTGCAGCCCGAAAATCCTCAATAAAATCACGAGATGCTTAGTGTGATGGGATTTGTGGTGGGTACAAGGGGAACACAACTTCAAATTGAGGCAGGATGTGGGGCAGGGACAGAGACAGAGGACCCTAAAGGACTGAACCACTAAAAGTCTAATCTTTGAATTACCCCAGACTGGCTATTTGAGCCGAGTTAACCCAATTCCATAAGTGCCCTGAAGCCCTTAGGTTACATTTGGGTTACAATTTTGATGACAAAAAAAAAAAAAAAGAAGGAAACCACAAAGATTTCACCAATAGCTGCCTGATGAACTAACCTGTGATAAAATCCAACTAAGTACAGGGTAGAATCCTGATCCTTCACAGGATGTTTTCTGTGCTATTTCCCTATCTGCAGTTGGGCTGAAATGGAAAGGTGAGGAGTTTCAAAGCTCTTAAATGTTCCTTAGACTCTGAGACTTCAGTTCATATTTGGTCTTTGGGCACCAGCTGGTCCAAGGAGTTGGATTTCCCTGGAACCTTATTACAATGGGCTGTTTTCTCACCATAGGGATTTATATATATACCTTGAGGTCTTAAAGTTCTTAGGTGGTGGGAACAGGAATTTCTGTGACCTCTCGCCCACATTAAGTCAAATGTGGCTTTGAAGTAGCATAGGAGAGTGGCAAGTACCTTGAAAAAAGAATGTCCAAAACAGAATGAGTAACTTGAAATATTACTAAAGGCTCTTAAAAATTTGCTGTTTCAGTTTTATTGGAACATTAAAAGGCTGGAAAGAGGGAGGAGGAATATTTCTGAAGGAACATGGGATATCATTGAGACTCGTCGGACCATTAGGTCTACAAAAAGGATTCATGGTTATTTACCAGAAGCATTATTACAGTGCCACTGTTACGGAAAATACTGAAAAAAACCTGGACTGGATCACTGACAGAAGAACCAAGCACGTGCTCGGAGGTCTTGGAGTGTTGAGGCTGTATTTCACACCTGCGGGCTCAGAGGGGAGTCATCTCCCAAAAGTCTGAGCCCCAAACAAAGGCAAAGGGGGCAATTTATATCTTTCTGCTTCTGTATCTGTAACATTCCTACATGCACAGCCAGCGAGCAGGCAAGGGGCCGTGAGTTTAGGGAGTGAACCTTGGGAACGGGTGCTCAGCAGAGCGGGAAGTCAAGGGAGTGTTTTTGTTGTTTGGAGTGTTTTTGTTGTTTGTGTCGAGGAGGGAGAGACAGAGGGGAGCCACCTGGGCTAGACTGCAGTCCTTGTAAATTTTTCCCTATCACCATTATTTAATTTTGAACAAAGGTTTGTGTCTTCTGCTTTAAGGGAAAGTTCTCACATTTAGCTCCATTGGAATTACACTGTGACAGTTCGCCCACTGTGGAGGCATTTTCTTGACCTGCCCAGTACCCCTTCTCTTCACCACTTTGACAACATGAGTAGGGATGACCCAGGCTGACTCATTTACAGCTCTTCCTCCCACTGGCCCACAAAGGTTGAACCATAGACAGGCAGATGAGCACACGGTGCTCTTCCTAGAGGCTCGTCTCTTGCTGCTGGAGGGCAACTTCCTTTCTTTTTTCTCTATCTTGACTTTACCTAAGCCCTGTGTTCCTGGAAAATTGAAATGGTTAAGAAATGCTGTCCACCCTTTAGGTTCTGGCTTACTGTAAAAAAAAAATCACCTTTCCTCATGTGACTTAGATAAGACTCACAGATAACCTCCTTGCTTACTTATGATAAGGCCAGACACAGACTCTCCAAATTCCCATTCACTATCTTATAAGTGATAATGTGAACTGTCTGCCCCCTGAAACTAGCTAGACACAAACATTTCCTGTTCAGCTGACAGACTGAGACCCCCAATTACAGAAACAATTCCAGCTGTAAAATCACCCCACTTATAAGCCATCTATTCCCTATAAAAATCTTCAGACAAAACTATCCTGCGAAGACATTGTGATGTCAGATCTGGGGTGCTCTCCGTACTGCAATAGCATAAGTAAAATCAGTTTGCTTATTTATTTGGTTTTTGTCTTTGACAGGTTATGGAATTGTAAGGATGTATTCCCAAGTTCCAGTGGTCATTTTCCCAGACATAGAGGGAGGCTGGAGGGAATGAGGTCTCTACTCATAGGAAAGTAGAGACTAGCTGATCTTGGCAAAAGGCATCACATCCCTGGTTCTGGGCCTAGATTTCTAGAGTTGACCTGCTGTGCACCTACTAGTACCCATCCCTCAAATCCCCTTTTTTATGAGGGTTACTTTGTTTTTGGTTTCTGTCACTTGCTATCTGAGTAGCCTAATACATCCACCACATTTAAAACTCACCTTGCAAGTGCAGTAAGTATCTTCATTAAAGATGCTGGGGATTACATAGATCGATGGAACAGAATAAAGAGCCCAGATATAAACCCAACCATATATGGTCAATTTATATATGATAAAGGAGCCACGGTTATACAATGGGGAAATGACAGCCTCTTCAACAACTGGTGTTGGCAAAACTGGACAGCTACATGCAAGAGAATGAAACTGGATTATTGTCTAACTCCATACACACAAGTAAACTCAAAATGGATCAAAAACCTGAATGTAAGTCATGAAACCATAAAACTCTTAGAAGAAAACATAGGCAAAAATCTTTTGAATATAAACATGAGCAACTTTTTCCTGAACACATCCCCTCAGGCAAGGGAAACAAAAGCAAAAATGAACATATGGGACTACATCAAACTAAAAGCTTCCGTACGGCAAAGGACACCATCAACAGAACAAAAAGGCATCCTACAGTAAGGGGGAATATATTTGTAAATGACATATCTGACACGGGGTTCACATCCAAAATATATAAAGAACTTACAAGCCTCAACACCCAAAAAGCAAATAACCCGATTAAAAAATGGGCAGAGGATCTGAATAGACACTTCTCCAGTGAAGAAATTCAGATGGCCAACAGGCACATGAAAAGATGCTCCACATCACTAATCATCAGAGAAATGCAAATTAAAACCACAATGAGATATCACCTCACAACATTTAGGATGGCCAACATAGAAAAGAATAGGAACAACAAATGCTGGCAAGGATGTGGAGAAAGGGGAACCCTCCTACACTGTTGGTGGTAATGTAAATTAGTTCAATCATTGTGGAAAGCAATATGGAGGTTCCTCAAAAAACTCAAAATAGAAATACCATTTGACCCAGGAACTCCACTCCTAGGAATTTACCCTAAGAATGCAAGATCCCAGTTTCAAAAAGACATATGCACCCCTGTTTATCAGAGCACTATTTTACAATAGCCAAGAAATGGAAGCAACCTAAGTGTCCATCAGTAGATGAATGGATACAGAAGATGTAGTACATATACACAATGCACTATTATTCACCCATACGAAGAAAACAAATCCTACCATTTGCAGCAACATGGATGGAGGTAGAGGGTATTATGCTCAGTGAAATAAGCCAGGTGGAGAAAGACTTGTATCAAATGATTTCCCTCATCTGTGGAGTATAACAACAAAGCAAAAACTGAAGGAACAAAACAGCAGCAGACTCACAGAACCCAAGAATGAACTAACAGTTACCAAAGGGAAAGGGACTGGGGAGGGTGGGTGGGAAGGGAGGGAGAAGGGGAATAAGGGGCATTACGATTAGCACACATAACGTGGGGGGGGGCACAGGGAAGGCAGTATAACACAGAGAAGACAAGTAGTGACTCTATAGCATCTTACCATGCTGATGGACAGTGTAACTGTAATGGGGTATGTGGTGGGGACCTGATAACGGGGGGAATCTAGTAACCACAATGTTGCTCATGTGATTGTATATTAATGTTACTAAAATTAGAAAGAAAAAACAATGAAAGGGTGGAACTTTTTTCTTTTCTTCCTTTTTCACAATTGTCACTAATCTTCAGAGGAAAGACTGGTTTTGAATACCAGGCAAAGGGGGAGGATCAGTTCTCTCCTTTCTTCTGATCCTGGTGGACCTAGTTTGCATTTTGCTGTCTCAGTGACTTGTCAAAAAACACTTTCACCAGCTTCTGGTGCAGG
The DNA here is from genome assembly GCA_032199065.1 of Smutsia gigantea. Classification (NCBI taxonomy): domain Eukaryota; kingdom Metazoa; phylum Chordata; class Mammalia; order Pholidota; family Manidae; genus Smutsia; species Smutsia gigantea. The sequence goes on from JAVSCE010011957.1 coordinate 658,441, forward strand.
ACCAACTACATAATGTATAGGACCCTGGGAAAATTAAAACGTGAGACTCCCTGTTCAAAAGTTATTAAGAATTTCAACATAGCAATAAAAGAGCATTAAACCAAGTGTGGAACTCTTCTAAGCACAGGGCCTTTAGTTCTGCATAGTTTGCCTCACCACAAAGTAGGCCCTGTTCTATGCTCAGCTTGCTAACCTGAGGTGCTCATAAACTGGCCAGGGGCAGGGCAGGAAACAACCATCCTAACCAAAAGAAACCCCCTCCAGAGAGATGCAACTCTCCCTCCAGTGCATGCCTTTTACTCCCCCTGTTCTTTGAGACATCTTACATAGCTGGAAGACTCTTGGGGAGGTTTTCCTAGTATAAATGAATAGTCTGCTTAAAGACTAGTAAACTGTTCATCTTTGACAGATAGAAAGTACTTGCAGCTTTCACAGGAGTTGTTAATTTTTTCAGCTTCTACCCATTAAGGTTTAAAAACTTAGCATCTGAACTTTAGCCTGGGCCTTCTGGACAAAGCTGAGAGAGTCCCTCAAGCCCATACATCTCAGTGGGAAGCAGCTACATAGGTTTTGTGTTTCCACTGAAAAAGCATATTACTATTGTATTTTGTGTGTGTGTGTGTGTGTGTCTGGGCCCTTATGTTGAACTCTCTAGAAGTTTTTAATTAATCCTTATAGGCTTTCCAGGTATGCAACCAAATCATCACAAATAATGTCATTTGCTTCCTCCTTTTCATTTGTTATATCTCATTCTGTCTTTTTACATTTGCATTCATAATGCAGTTTTTTTTAATTAGCTAACAAATAAATCTTAATATTGTTTTGTGGAAAACTTAAAAATTTGAGAGTAAAACTTACCTAGCAAAATAAATGCCTAACAACAATAAAGAAAATGAGGAAAGAGAAGGGTTAATTAGGAGAGACTTGCCTTACAGGATATCAAAATATCCTACAAACCATGGAAATTAAAACAATGACACAAATACTGGCACAAATAGATCTTTGGAAGAAAGCAGAATGTCCAAACTAAATTTGTACATATATAGTATATGAGAGAGTGGCATCTCAATGAAGAAGTGATAGATTATTTAGTAAATGATGTTTCAAAACTGTAAAATTTGGATTAAGAGTATAGCCATAATTGTAATTAAAGAATTACAATAATAAGAGACTTGGGACACAAACACAAGAGACTTGGGACACAAAGGCCATCCTAAACATGCATCAAATCTAGGGATCCATTAAAGAAAAGACTGTTAAAATGCCTATATAACAATTTAATGCCTCTGTACAGGGAAAATGATCACAAAGTTAAAAAACAGACAAAATAGGAAAAATATTTGTAAAATATAAAACAAAGGGTCTACATGTAAACTGTTGAAAGTTTCTGCACATCAATATTAAAAAGATAAAAATCCAATAGAAAATAGGCACAGATTTAAACAACTTACTAAGGTATAACCTTCATATGAAAGTTACTTAATCTAATTAGTTATGTATCATACTGGCTTATTGCTAGGCAAACACTGAAAAGTTTGAGGTGAGGGAGCAGGTTTGGGTAGAATCTATTTAAAAGACAATAGGTAGGATCTGTAAAATTAAAAGTGCACATACCTTTTGAACCAGCAATTTCACTTCTAAGCAGTCATCTTACAGAACATGGGTGAGTGTTTAAAAATCAGGTTCATTCTGTCTTTTGTCAGATGATCAAATTGTTCAACAAGAGGGTACCGGTTGGAAAAATTGTAAAACGTCCATCTAAATTGTGTAACATTGTAACTCCAGGGGAAAAATCCCTGGGCAAAATACCTTTGAAACTGAAATCAGTCATAGGGAGAAATAAAGTGGGAGAAACCCGTTTATTTTTTACTAGTAGTCCACTTCTGCTCTCCCGCATCTCTCCCGACGCAGCTGCAGAAGAAGAGGCCCCCTCACCCATCCAACCTCTCCCGTCCAGACAGACCCTCCTCGACCTTGTAATTACCTATTGATAGGGGGATGGACTACTTTCCACCCCTTGGAAACACCTATTGTATGGAGATGCACTAAGGCCGGGGAGATTCTGGAAATAATTGCAATTTTGCCCACAAACGTAATATATAAAAGAATGAATTAGATCTGTATGTGCTGATATGAGAAAAGATATCTATAAATATATTGAAAAATGAACCCAGCAAGCTAAAGAACAGAACAAAAAGTAAGATTTTTAAAAATAAGCTGTGCTTACATAACATCACTAAATCCTAATGCTAAAGCACTCCTTACCCACTAACCTGGACTGTATTTAGCATGTTTATGCTCCTTGGACATGGCCTTTGTTTAGTCTAGAGAAAGCTCTCCATATACAAGGACTTTATTTGTCTAATACTCTATCTGCAGTTCCTAAAACATTAAATATTAATTGGAAAAACTGGGGACCAGAAACATACATACTTGTATGTATTTCAAAAAGCTGTATATATATTTCAAAGAATGTGGATTTAAGAGAATAAAATCTCCATGATCTCACACTAAATTTTATAAATATACTAAAATATTTGTATAATGTTTTTTCAGTAGCAAAACAGCTTTTCTATATAGTCTTGATTTTTGTAACATCCCTATGAAATGTATAAATAGAAATAATTAACATATATTTGCACTTTACGTTTGCTAAAGTCAGTCTTTCAATAAATGGTGACAATCTTGTTTAACTCATTCCTTTTAAAATTTTGCTCTTCAGACTTGTTTTCTGAACACTGCAGTTTTATTTTATTATGAAGTTCTTCATTTCCTTATTCAAGAATGTTCTCCTCTCCCTGCCTCTCCGTGCAATATATGTGTACCCACGCTACGAAACCCTGCTCAGACCAGACAACGGCCTTACTCGCCTTCCTCAGGCTTAGAGCCCCACACTAGCTACGTCACACCTCAGACCCCACCCACTGCTTGCCCCCAAGGCTGCCCCAAAACCCGCGGGGCAGGCTGGCCCCGCCCACTCAGGCAGGGCCGGCGTTCGGAGTCCCCGCCCCTCCGAGGAGTTTCCCAAAGCCCAGCACTGCAGAAATCAGCTGCGCCAAGATGGCGACTCCCATGCATCGTCTCATAGCCCGGAGGCAGGCGTAAGTGAGGGGCCGTGGGGCGGTGGGGCTGCGGGGCGGGCTGGGGGCGGGGAAAAACGCGTCAGCCTGTGGGTGAGCGGGCGCGGGGGTGCGCCCCTCGTGTCCTCGGTGTGGGCAAGCAGTGTGGCTGTTTTTCTCCTGCGTTTCCTCCTCCCTAGGGGCTCGGCCCGGGCGGTACGTTTGGGTCTCCTGGGTTAGCAGTTTCTTGGAAGACAGCTGCGTAAAGTCCGCGGGGCGTGACTTAGGGGGATCTAAAGAGGGTCTCGCGTTTGGTTCCCGCCAAAGGGAGTCCCAGGAGTTGGTCACTCAGGTTGATACCCTTTGTCCACCCAGCCTCCCATCGCACGCGTAACCTGGGGTAGCTTGAACCCCTGAGCTGGCACCCCCCACTCGCCGAAGTCAATCTTCAGCAGCCCAGCTGGCTTTCCCTGCCCCCTTCCTATATCACCTTCTCTAGGAACAGCCTCGACTATAACGCCGACTTTTCTCCCAAGCCATCTTCTCACTTTCTGCTGTTCGTGCTCATAAGTCAATATTAATTTATTCATTACCTGTTCAATGAATAGGGGGTCTAGTAACCATAATGTTGTTCAAGTAATGGTACATTAACGATACCAAAATAAAAAATGAAAAAAAAAGTAAAAAAAAAATCAAATTCTGTGCCAGATTTTGATTATAAAGAAAAAGAAACGTTCAAGACAGAATCCCTGCTTTCAGGGAGCTTACATTGCAGTGGTGGAAAGAGTCGATAATCTAAACATTTTAAGTAAATAAATCGGTGATAAGAGCTTTGAAGGAAATAAGGGATGATGGAAAGAAAGGCCCAGATCACGTTAGTTGGACAGGAAGAGCATCTCTGAAGAGGTGGCATTTCAACAGTGTTTGAAAGTGTGCCATGCTGAGAGTATTTGGAGAAAGAGCATCCAGGCAGTGGCATAATCGTGTCGTAACAGTGAAGAACTTCGTTTTTAAGAACTGAGAGATGGCCCTTGTGGCTAATGAGGAAGAGAGAGAAGGTGGCACAAGAGGTCTGTTGTGGACTGATAATGCAAGGAGTCATCCTAGATGCCCAGTTTTCGTAAAGCCTTTTTTTTCTACCAGCCTGCACACCCAAACATCTGCCACTTTTTCATTCTCTCAGCATTTCATGCCATCACCATTTGCACATCCGTAATATATCACTCACAGTCGGCTCACTTATATGTTCATATTTCTTTTTATATTTAATTTTTATTCTAAAATACCGGTTCCTTCCTTTCTTCTCTACATTATGCTCTACCTCTCACGCCGGATGAGAAGAGTTCCTGAGCATAAGGATAAAGACAGGAGTCAGAGTAGGAAGTCAGCGGGGGAAGAAGGATTTGAGGCAGTTCTGACATCAGGAGTAGCATCTTACTACTTAATAGGTGTGCTAAATGGTGTTACCAGGTCCGCTTCCTCTCAGGTTTGCTCTTTTGGGTGTTGGTTTGTCACTTAGGGTTCACTCCTTTGCTCCCAAGATGGCTGCAGTATTAGGGTCCTTTATATCCTTGCAGCTGCAAGGTGATGGCACCTCATTGGTCTCGATTGGGTTACATACCCAACTATGAACCATGTTTATAGGATTGTGAGGCTCTGATTGACTTAGATCTCGTTCTCTTTGAAGCACAGTTCAATGGATCTTCATAAATCAATGACAAACTGGATGGGTAGGTCAGAGGAGGTAATGAATGCTAGACTGGCAAAACCAACCAATTTGTAAATTGTAATTACATGTACTTATGTAAGTAGACTGTAGAGTCTTGACACCCTGAGGTCATTTATTCTATTAAACCTTCCACTGGATTCCATTACTGTCTCTTCAATATCTAGTGTAATCATCTAATTTAGGCCTGAAGACCTCCAATAAGGACATACTTCCCTCCTGATGTAGGTTTTTTATATTTTTGAAATCTACCAAGAAGTTTATGTTGAGCTGATAAGACAAAAAATATAAAGCTAAACCCTGCTTCCTTCTAACTTCCCAGCTTTTGATCTAAACTGTGATTTCAGTTAGTTAAAATTCTTAAGTGTTGTAATGTAGCGGGGGGGGGGGGTGGACACACACAGGAAAGGCAGTATTTACAGAGAAGACAAGTAATGATTCTATAGCATCTTACTATGCTGATAGACAGTGACTGTAATGGGGTATGTGGGGGGGACTTGATAATAGGGGGTCTAGTAACCATAATGTTGTTCAAGTAATTGTACATTAACGATACTAAAAAAAAAAACTCAACCTTGCTGTAAAATGAGGGAGAATTTAGCACTAAATACTAATACCAAATGCATGAAGGCAGAAGTTGTTTGTGGAAGACAGTAAGGAGATAGAACACCCAATCAAGACCAACTGGAAGACAGAACAGGAAAAAAAAAAAGAGGAAGAAGAAAGAAAATGGAGCAGAGCTGGGCAGCAAAAGGATAACAAAGAGAATGAAAATAAAAGGAAATGAAGTGTGAAAAAAAAATTTGTTTCCCACTTGAATTGCCATCAACTCGAGCTTCCCCTCTCTTTTACTTGTATTGGTTTTCTGGACTTAAACTTTTATCCTTGTTAAATTTCATCATGTTAGATTCAACAGAGTTCCAGCCTGTCCAGACGTTTTTGGATCCTGATTCAGTCATCTGTTGCATTAGCTATCCCTCTCAGTTTTGTGTCAGTTGCAGGTTTAATAAAAATGCACATCTGTGTCCTCATCCAAGTCATTTATAAAGATGAACAAGACCAAACCGAGGACCAAACCCCGCAGGCCGTCACTGGATCCCTCTGTATATTTACTTCAACCCATCAAACAGTACTCTATCCATGATCAACTGATCTACCTAATTATTCTGTTTTATTCACAAGGATATTGTGAGAGACTTTCCAGGATGCCTTATTGAAATACAAATACCCAAAAGGCAATAAGGTTATTAGGGTGAGGTGATTTGGTACCTAGTGATCATGGCTTTTCTTTTTGAGTGGATTTAATAAATCCAGCCAAAATTTGCCTGGAAGGGATTATCAAATTCACTGGTCTAGTTTGTGAATCTACCATTCTCCCCTCTCTTTGAAAATCAAAACAGCATTTGCCTCCTTCCAGTCTTTGAGCACCACTCCTGTTTGCCAGAGGTCCTCAGGTTACCAGCAGCAGTACAGCAGTCTGTCTTGCAAATGAGTTTCAGCCCCAGACAAGTTCACTATAGATTCACCGTGACCAAAGAAATTTACAGCAAAGGGTTCTTGGGGTGAAAAGGTTATACCCAACTTTATTTCCAGGTGGCAGGTCCGTCACTAAAATCCCGTTCACTCAGAGCGAGTCTGTGTTATCACTGCTTCTTCGGATGCAGCAATCTGGTCTCTGCCTCTGGGCCCCTCTGTCTGCACAGCCGTCCTCTGGGCCTCTCTGCACAGTCGTCCTGCACAGCCATACTCTGGGCCTCTCTGCACAGTTGTCCCACACAGCCATCCTCTGGGACTCTGTCCTTGGCGCTGCCACCACTCCAGCCTCTGCTCTGCTCTCCTGCAGCCTTGCAGCCCTGCTGCCCTGTCATGCGCAGAGCACTCTTTATATTAACACAATAATGGCTTATTGCCTAAAGGTATGGAAGCGGTAGCATAGCAACAGGCCAGTTACATCATCAGGTGGTTTAAGTTCAGTGAGGATTCTGGCCATAGGAACCCCACTTTACCCACAAGTCTCACCTGGAAAATCTCTGGTGTGTTTGGGGAGCAATCACCTGGGCCTTGTGACTTAAACATACTCAGATCAGATCAGAGGGCTCTGTTACCCACTCTTCAACAATCTTGGGCTTCAGTTCTTCTCTTCTCATTCTGCATATAATTGTGTTTTGAGTTAAGACTGAAGTGAAATAAAAAACATCCTGCTGTTCTCTTAGCCTGTAACATGACAGCATAGGTGGCCTATTTATTTGCCTTGCACCCAGAAAATGAACCTATCCCTTTTTTGATTCTTTGTGCATTAACTATAACTGAAACACAAAGCAATTTTTGATATTTTTCACTAATGTCAGCTCATTTGGGCAGGAGACTTGGAGATATTTCTCGTAGAAGCCTTTACTACTCTTCTGTACTTAGTTCTATGTGTTCCTTTGAAAAATATCCTTTACAATTTGTTTTATGATTTTGCATGCAATCTGTGTTCCTTATTAAAAGGTTAAAAAATACAGATAAGGAAAAAAAGTATAATTCTACCTCAAAGATAATCATTGTTTACATTTTAGTGTATGGCCTCAAGGTATTCTTTGTAGATATATAACTTTTGACCATTTCCTTTGTTGCTGGATAGTTAGGTTTACTCTTACAAACCATATTGTACTTCCTATATTTAAGCAACTAAATTTTTGCATGTATTTGTTGTTATTTCTAGGTCAGCTGGTATGGACAACTTTTTAAAGTCAGGTTTATTGAGGTTTAATTTGCATATAGCAAGATTTATCCTTTTTAATGTACCGTCTATGCATTCTTACAAATACATATAGTCATGTAACCACCACCAAAATCAAGATACAGAACTCCATCACTGTAAGTCCAGGAAGAGGAAATCCTGGGGCAAAATACCTCTAAAACCGAAAATCCATTTAATGCTTACAAACTGCAGTCCTAGGCCATCTCTCTCCTACTCCAGCAGAAGTGAGCAAAGACCTCCCCCTAACCTCTCAGGTTCTGATCCAGGTAATTACCCATTGATATGGAGATGAACTTCTCTCCACCCATGAGGATATGCAAATGTACTAAAGCCAGGCGAGATATTCTGGAAATATTACAATTTTACCCACAATCACCTAAAATATTTATTCATGACTGATCCTCAGCCTCTGGCAACCACTGATCTTCTGTTGCTGTTTTACCTTTTCCAGAATGTCATGTGAATAGAATCAGCCTGTAGCCTTTTGAGTCCAGCTACTTTCACTTAGATAATGCCTTTGAGATCTATCCAGGTTCTTGCATGTATCAATAGCATATTTTTTCTTTCTTTTCTTTTTTTCTTTTTGCTGATAGTATTCCATTATATGGATGTACCAGCTTGTTTATCCACTTACCAGTTGAAAGACATTTCGATTGTTTCCAGTTTGGGGTTATTATGAAGAAAATGTATATATATAGCCCTTTGTGTAAATACATAAAAGGGGATTACTGGATCACACGGCAAGTTTATATTTAACTTTATTAGAAACTGCCAAACCATTTTCTGAAGTTGATCTTTTTTGCATATTGCTATCCAATTGTTTCAATACCAGTGGTAGAAAAGACGTTTTTCTCCGCTGAATTTCTTTTGCACCTTTGTCAAAAAACAGCACTTCATGTATGTGTGTGGGTTTGTTATAGATTCTGTTCTGTTTCATTGATATATTTGTTTATGTAAACCCACTCTGTTGTGGTTAACTGTAGCTTTATAATAAGTCTTGAAATCAGGTGGTGTTAGTCTTCTAATTTTGCTCTTTTTCACTATTGTTTTGGCTGTACTAGATTCTTTGTGTTTTCATATGAATCTTAGGATCAATTTTTGTGAAAGAGCCTGCTGAGATTTCAATTGGGATTCCACTGAATCTATAGATCAACTTTTGAAGAAATGACCTCTTAACAGTATTGGTTTTCTGACCCATGAATATGTACATCTCTCCATTTTTTTGATCTGTCTTTAATTTTTCTCACCAGTGTTTTATAGTTCATTGTAGAGGTCTTGGACATCTTTCATCAGATCTATCCCTAAGTATTGTAATAGTATCTTATTAAATTTCAATTTCCAATTGTTTGTTGCTAGTATATAGAAATGAACTGGCTTTTTATATGTTGCCCTTGTATCCTGCAAACTTGCTAAATTCATTTATTAGTTCTAGTAGGTCTATTTTGGATTCTTAGAGTTTTCTAGGTAGATAATTATTTATCTCTTTTGTGTGGTTTTTTTTGGTATGAATGTATTTAAGAATTTTGTTGCATTTTATCAAATGGCCCTTCAGAAAGTTTGTGCAACATAACAGTTCTTACCACAGTTAAGAATGGGTATTTTACCATTTATAGAATGTCATTCTCCATCTTTGCCAACAACAGGCTTGAAAAACAACTTTGCCAATATAACAGACGTGTCCTAATATTTTAGATGTTAAAGGAGATCATTTTGCATAAAAAGCCCGTACCATTAAAAACAGTTCCTTAAGCTTTAGCTTAGGATATAAAAATGGATTATTATTTGAATAGGGTATCTGTGTGAGTAGAAAGAAATGCTAATCTTGTTTATTTTGAAATTATAAGTCTGTCATATTCAATGTTCTATATGGAAGATCAGTGTTTTTAGGGGTGATTAATTAATGTTAAAATATGTCTATAAAATATGCTAATTGTGAGTAGGCTTTAGATATTTGTGAGTGTTCTATTTATAACAACAAAAAATACATTTGTGCAGGTGGATAATGTTTTTAATGGCTGGGATCCCAAGTTATAAGTTTCTTAATATTGGGAGAGCAGCCTGTGAGTTGGAGACTTTTTCTTAAAATTTTTTTATTATTGTGAAATATAACACATGTACAAAAGAATTCAAACAACATAAATATGCCACTTAATAATCATACAGGGAATGTGCCCTGTAACCACCACCCAGATCAAGTAATTAAAAACTGCCATTATACCAGAAGCTCCCAAGGCGCTGCAGCAATCACAAACTCTTCCCTCCTTCCTCAAAGTAACTGCTATCCTAACATTTATGGTAATTACCTCCTTGTTTCTCTTTGTGCTTTTACCATCTGACTATGCACTAGAATTTAATTTTTGCATGTCTTTGAACTTTATGCAAAATCAGACAGTTTGGATTCTTTTGAATCTGGCTTCTTATCTCTAAACTCCATGTACATTAAATTAAGCTATAGTTCATTTATTTTTATTACTATGAAGTATGCCACTGTATTCTATACACAACTTCTCCATTCTACTTTGATGTTTTTTCCAGTTTTTAGGATATTGCAAATCATGCTGTTAAGAATATTCTTATAGTTCTTCCTCTTCCCTTCTTGAACAGGTCAAATCTAAAGCCATTAGGTGGTATAGAGCAGGGTAGGCACCCATGCAGAGAGTTGACCTGGCGTTGGGGTATTAGAGCTGAAGGGGTGTAGGGAGGGCATCCACATGGGTGCTTGCACAGTGTGTAGGCAAGTCCAGTACAGGGTGTCATATCCAAAGCAGGGTGAGGGGGGTGTCCGTACAGGGAGGCAACTTAGCACAAGTTGTCACTGTTGTAGGGAGAATATCTACATGTGGTGGGGAAATTTAATTTGGTATACGGTGTCATAGCCTAAGTAGAAAGAGAAATGTGTCCATGTGAGGAGGACTGGCCTGGCAGTGGGATTCAGCCCAAGCAGGGTGTGAAGCATGTCCACATGGGGATGAAGGAGGCTAGTGAAGGGCAAAGTATCAGATCCTTAGTAAAGAGGGCATTTTGCGGGGGGAAGGGGTAGTGGTGGCAGCAAGTGGGCAATTGGTTACATAAGAAGAATTGACCAAAGAAATAAATCTCATAAGGATGGTGGGAGCCAGGTTTCTCACTGAAGAAGGAAGTATGGAAAAGGAAAAAAATAGAGTAAACCCTGTGAAGTTGGATTGGAATTAAATGTATCTATATGAACTCATGGTTTTCAAAACATAATTAAATGTAGATATAAATGTGTATATTTGATAAATAGATAGGACTGCGTGTACATGTGTGTGTCCTCTAGTTCTGTCCACTCAGAATACCTGGGCAGCAACGTTCCAGTAACAGTGAGCACATGTGTGCCCTGATCTGGACTCCTGCAGGCTGATTTTAGGCTGGGACAGTGAAAGTAGATGAGCCTGGAATTACTTGTTAGGCCAGAAAGAAAGGAAGTCTTCAAAGACTGAAGAAGCCACGTCAAAAGAACATAGAATCTAGCTTGAAAGAATTACCACTGACCAAAATCTAGGACAGTTTGAGTATCAGAATTACTCATGGTAATGGATTATAACTCACTGAATAAAATAGAAAAATGAGTTCTTACTGATAGATGAATAAATGAACTAAACATTTAATGTGCAAGATGTTTATGTACTTTGAAATACCAACCCACAAAGTACTTACTAATGGCTATATTAGTTATCAATTACAGTTATATAACAAATTACCCCAGAATTTAGTGGTTTCTAACAATAAACATTATCTCACAGTTTCTGAGGGGCAGGAATTCAGGAGTGATTTAGCTGAGTGGTTCTGACTTAGATTTTCCCATGTGGCTGTGGTCAGCATGTTGTCAGGGGCTGCTGTCATCTGAAGGCTTGACCAGGACGGGACAGTCTGCTGCCATGCTGGCTCATTCTCAGGGCTACGGGCAGGAGGCCTCAGTCCCACACATTTGCCTCTGTAGAGGCTGCTTGAGTGTTTTCAGGACATGGCAGCTACATGACCCAGTCTTCAAAGTCACACTCCATCCCTCCACTTTACTCTGCTGGAAAACAGGTCATGGAGTCTGCTAATACATTGCCACATGAGTGAGCTTGGAAGCAAATCCTCTGACTCAGATTAAAGCACATTCTACAAAATAACTGGCCTGTAATCTTCAAAAACAGTTAAGGTCATGAAAACCAAGACATAACAGAGGAACTCTTCCAGAGAGGAGACTAAAGAGACATGACAACAAATACAATATTGATGCCAAATTGGATTTAGCTCAGAAGAACATTATCAGGACATTTACTGAAACTTAAATGGGATCTGAAGATGAAATAGTAGGACTGTATCAACACTAATTTCTTTAAATTGTTATTTGGGAGAATATTCTAGTTTATAGAAAGTATGCAGTAAAATATTCTGGGTTGATGAGCTATCGGGTTTGCAACGTACAAATGGTTCTAGAAGAATAGCTTTTTGAACTGTACTTACAACTTTTCTATAAGGTTGTGATGGTTTCAAAAATTTTAAAGCTACATAAAGGAAAGCAATATTCTGAAACATTTAATCTGATATAGTTGTACATGGATTTCTATTGTGTAAATATCTACAGGTGGAATTGTTGAACCATAGAGTATACATCTCTTCAACTATAATAATTTTTGTTTAATGGTTGTATCAGTTTGCATTCGTATCAGCAATGGATGAGTGTTCGTTGTGCTATGCATCCTTGCTAACATTAGCTGTTGCCAGTTTTTTAGTTTAGTCTTTCTGGTGGGTATCTAGTGGTATCTTATTGGGGTTTTATTTTCCTTTTCTTTGATTAGTAATGAACACCTTTTCATATGTTTACTGTTAATTTCTGTTTCCCAGTCACATTTTTGTATGGTCTATCTATTTTCCGCATTATCTAATTTTTTTAATTATTATTTTTTAATATAATTTTTTTATTATCATTAATCTACAATTACATGTGCAATATTATGGTTATTAAACTACCCCTTCATCAGGTCCCCCCACCAACCGCATTACAGTCACTGTTCATCAGCATAGTGAGACGCTACAGAATCACTACTTGTCTTCTCTGAGTTGTACTGCCCTCCCCGTGCCCCCCCAACATTATATCTGCTAATCATAATGCCCCTTTTCCCTCTTATCCCTCCCTTCCCGCCCATTTTCCCCAGTCCCTTTCCCTTTGGTAACTATTAGTCCGTTCTTGGGTTCTGTGAGTCTGCTGCTGTTTTGTTCCTTCAGTATTTTTTCTTTGTTCTTATACTCCACATATGAGTGAAATCATTTGATACTTGTCTTTTTCGGCTTGGCTTATTTCACTGAGCATAATACCCTCTAGCTCCATCCATGTTGTTGCAAATGGTAGGATTTGTTTTCTTCTTATGGCTGAAGAATATTCCATTGTGTATATGTACCACATCTTCTTTATCCATTCATCTACTGATGGACACTTAGGTTGCTTCCATTTCTTGGCTATTGTAAATAGTGCTGCAATAAACATAGGGGTGCATCTGTCCTTTCAAATTGGGCTGCTGCATTCTTAGGGTAAATTCCTAGGAGTGGAATTCCTGGGTCAAATGGTATTTCTATTTTGAGTTTTTTGAGGAACCTCCATACTGCTTTCCACAATGGTTGAACTAATTTGCAGTCCCACCAGCAGTGTAGGAGGGTTCCCTTTTCTCCACATCCTCGCCAACATTTGTTGTTGTTTGTGTTTTGGATGTTGGCCATCCTCACTGGTGCGAGGTGATATCTCATTGCGGCTTTAATCTGCATTTCTCTGATGATTAGCGATGTGGAGCATCTTTTCATGTGCCTGTTGGCCATCTGAATTTCTTCTTTGGAGAAGTGTCTATTCATGTCCTCTGGCCATTTCTTAATTGGATTATTTGCTTTCTGTTTGTTAAGGTGCATGAGTTCTTTATATATTTTGGATGTCAACCCTTTATCAGACACGTTTTTTATGAATATATTCTCCCATACTGTAGGATGTCTTTTTGTTCTACTGATGGTGTCCTTTGCTGTACAGAAGCTTTGCAGCTTGATATAGTCCCACTTGTTGTTCATTTTTGCTTTTGTTTTCCTTGCCCGGGGAGATATGTTCATGAAGAAGTTGCTCATGTTTATGTCCAAGAGATTTTTGCCTATGTTTTTTTCTAAGAGTTTTATGGTTTCATGACTTACATTCAGGTCTTTGATCCACCTTGAGTTTACCTTTGTGTATGGGGCTAGACAGTAGTCCAGTTTCATTCTCTTACATGTAGCTGTCCAGTTTTTCCAACACCAGCTGCTGAAGAGGCTGTCATCTCCCCATTGTATATCCAAGGCTCCTTTATCAAATATTAATTGACTGTATATGTTTGGGTTAATGTTTGGATTTTCTATTCTGTTCCACTGGTCTGTGGGTCTGTTTTTGTGCCAATACCAAATTGTCTTGATTACTGTGGCTTTGTAGTAGAGCTTGAAGTCAGGGAGTGTAATTCCCCCTGTTTTATTCCTCCTTCTCAGGATTGCTTTGGCTATTCGGGTCTTTTGTGGTTCCATATGAATTTTAGAATTATTTGTTCCAGTTCATTGAAGAAAGCTGTTGGTAGTTTGATAGGGATTGCATTGAATCTGTAGATTGCTTTAGGTAGTATAGGCATTTTGACAATATTTATTCTTCCTAGCCAAGAGCATGGGATGCGTTTCCATTTGTTAGTGTCCTCTTTAATTTCTCTTATGAGTGTCTTGTAGTTTTCAGAGTACAGGTCTTTCACTTCCTTCATTAGGTTTATTCCTAGGTATTTTATTTTTTTGATGCAATTGTGAATGGAATTGTTTTTCTGATTTCTCTTTCTGTTAGTTCATCATTACTGTATAGGAAAGCAACAGATTTCTGTGTGTTAATTTTGTATCCTGCAACTTTGCTGAATTCAGATATGAGTTCTAGTAGTTTTGGAGTGGAGTCTTTAGGGTTTTTTATGTACAGTATCATGTCATCTGCAAATAGTGACAATTTGACTTCTTCTTTACCAATCTGGATGCCTTGTATGTCTTTGTTTTGTCTGATTGCCATGGCTAGGACCTCCAGTACTATGTTGAATAACAGTGGAGAGAGTGGGCATCCCTGTCTTGTTCCCGATCTTAGATGAAAAGCTTTCAGCTTCTCGCCGTTAAGTATGATGTTAGCTGTGGGTTTGTCATATATGGCCTTTATGATGTTGAGGTACTTGCCGTCTATACCCATTTTGTTGAGAGTTTTAATCAGGAATGGATGCTGAATTTTGTCAAATGCTTTTTCAGCATCTATGGAGATGATCATGTGGTTTTTGTTCTTCTTTTTGTTGATGTGGTGGATGATGTTGATGGATTTTCGAATGTTGTACCATCCTTGCATCCCTGGGATGAATCCCACTTGATCATGGTGTATGATCCTCTTGATGTATTTTTGAATTCGGTTTGCTAATATTTTGTTGAGTATTTTTGCATCTACGTTCATCAGGGATATTGGTCTGTAATTTTCTTTTTTGGTGAGGTCTTTGCCCGGTTTTGGTATTAGAGTGATGCTGGCTTCATAGAATGAGTTTGGAAGTATTCCCTCCTCTTCTATTTTTTGGAAAACTTTAAGGAGAATCGGTGTTATTTCTTCTCTATATGTCTGGTAGAATTCAGAGGTGAATCCATCAGGCCCAGGGGTTTTGTTCTTGGGTAGTTTTTTGATTACCAATTCGATTTCGTCACTGGTGATTGGTCTGTTTAGTTTTTCTGTTTCTTGCTTGGTCAGTCTTGGAAGGTTGTATTTTTCTAAGAAGTTGTCCATTTCTTCTATGTTTTCCAGCTTGTTAGCATATAGATTCTCATAATATTCTCTTATGATTCTTTGTATTTCTGTGGGGTCCGTCGTGATTTTTCCTTTCTCATTTCTGATTGTGTTTATGTGTGTAGATTCTCTTTTTCTCTTAATGAGTCTGGCTAGGGGTTTATCTATTTTGTTTATTTTTTCAAAGAACCAGCTCTTGGTTTTATTGATTTTTTCTATTGTTTTATTCTTCTCAATTTTATTTATTTCTTCTCTAATCTTTATTATGTCCCTCCTTCTGGTGACTTTGGGCCTCATTTGTTCTTCTTTTTCCAATTTCAGTAATTGTGTCTTTAGACTATTCATTTGGGAATGTTCTTCCTTCTTTAAATAGGCCTGGATTGCAATATACTTTCCTCTTAGAACTGCCTTTGCTGCGTCCCACAGAAGTTGTGGCTTTGTGTTGTTGTTGTCATTAGTCTCCATATATTCTTTGATTTCTGTTTTGATTTGGTCGTTAACCCATTGATTAATTAGGAGAGTGTTGTTAAGTCTCCATGTATTTGTGAGCCTTTTTGATTTCTTTCTAAAATTTATTTCTAGTTTTATACCTTGGTGATCTGAGAAGTTGGTTGGTAGGATTTCAATATTTTTGAAATTACTGAGGTTCTTTTTGTGGCCTAGTATGTGGTCTATTCTGGAAAATGTTCCATGTGCACTTGAGAAGAATGTGTATCCTGTTGCTTTTGGGTGTAGAGTTCTGTAGATGTCTGTTAGGTCCATCTGTTCTAGTGTGTTGTTCAGTGCCTCTGTGTCTTTACTTATTTTCTGTCTGGTTGATCTGTCCTTTGGAGTGAGTGGTGTGTTGAAGTCTCCTAAAATGAATGCATTGCTGTCTATTTCCTCCTTTAATTCTGTTAGTATTTGTCTCACATATGCTGGCCTCCTGTGTTGGGTGCATATATATTTACAATGGTTATATCTTCTTGTTGGACTGACCCCTTTATCATTATGTAATGTCCTTCTTTATCTTTTGCTACTTTCTTCGTTTTGAAGTCTATTTTGTCTGATACAAGTACTGCAACACCTGCTTTTTTCTCTTTGTTGTTTGCATGAAATATCTTTTTCCATCCCTTCACTTTTAGTCTGTGTATATCTTTGGATTTGAGGTGAGTTTCTTGTAGGCAGCATATAGATGGGTCTTGCTTTTTTATCCATTCTGTTACTCTGTGTCTTTTGATTGGTGCATTCAGTCCATTTACATTTAGGGTGATTATTGATAGGTATGTACTTATTGCCATTGCTGGCTTTAGATTCGTGGTTACCAAGGGTTCAAGGGTTGCTTCTTTACTATCTAACAATCTAACTTAACTTTCTTGTTAAGTTATTGTAAACACAGTCTGATGTTTCTTTATTTCTCTCCCTTCTTATTCCTCCTCCTCCATTCTTTCTATAATAGGTGTTTTATTCTTTGCCTTTAGTTAGTATTTGGATGGTCTGCTTTCTTTGCTATGATTTTATTTTCTCTGGTGACATATTTTTAGCCTTAGGTGTGCTTCCATCTAGAGCAGTCCATTTAAGATATCCTGTAGTGGTGGTTTATGAGAGGCAAACTCTCTCAACTTTCGTTTATCTGGAAATTGTTTAATCCCTCCATCATATTTAAATGATAATCGTGCTGGATACAATATTCTTGGTTCGAGGCCCTTCTGTTTCATAACGTTAAATATATCATGCCATTCTCTTCTGGCCTGTAAGGTTTCTGTTGAGAAGTCTGATGATAGTCTGATGGGTTTTCCTTTGTAGGTGATCTTTTTTCTCTCTCTAGCTGCCTTTAATACCCTGTCTTTATCTTTGATCTTTGCCATCTTAATTATTATGTGTCTTGGTGTTGTCTTCCTTGGGTCCCTTGTGTTGGGAGATCTATGAGCTTCGGTGGACTGCGAGACTACTTCCTTCCCCAGCGAGGGAAAGTTTTCAGCAATTATTTCTTCAAAGACACTTTCTATCCCTTTTTCTCTCTCTTCTTCCTCTGGTACTCCTATAATGCGAATATTGTTCCGTTTGGATTGGTCACACAGTTCTCTTAATATTCTTTCATTCCTAGAAATCTTTTTATCTCTCTCTGCCTCAGCTGCTCTGTACTCCTGTTCTCTGTTTTCTATTCCATTAACAGTCTCTTGTATCTCATCCATTCTGCCCTTAAGCCCGTCAGTCGCTTATCTTATTTTGCATTGTCTTTCCTCAGTTCCCTCACTTCCTCCCTCAGCTCTTGCACATTTCTCTGTAGGTCCATCAGCATGGTTATGACTTTTATTCTGAATTCTTTTTCAGGGAGGCTGTGCATTTCCATCCCTTCAGACTCCCTCTCTGGGGTTGTCTGGTTGATTTTGGTCTGAACCATATTCCTCTGTCTTTTCATGGCTGTATAATTTGGTCACTGATAGTTGCCACGTATGTCAGCTGGACTCTTTAAGACTTTAAAAAGAGAAGAAAAAAAAAGAGAGAGAAAAAAGATAAAAAAAGAGAAAAAGAAAGAAGGAAAGAAAGAAAGAAAAAAAGAAAAAACAAAAACAAAACAAAAAACAAAACAAAAAAAATGCCCACCGGACGTAGAATCTGTGGGAATGCTGTAGGTGGCGCTATTGCCCCACTATTCCACAGCTGTGACTGCGCCGCTCCGCAGGGCCCTTTATGGCTCTGGCAGGGGTGGGAACAAATAGGAGGCTGTTGATCTCAGTGAGAAGTGTAAGTATGGCTACACTTCCTCAGTCGCCAACTAAGGCGTCTGAAACTCCCCAGGACTCCCAGCCTGCTGGGCTGAGTGTGCTGGGGCGATCCGGCTCCTCCGCTGGGCTCCTGTCTCTTTAAGACCGCTGAAGAAAGCACGCGCTTTTTTTTTTTCCCTTCCTGGGAGCCGGCTGCAAGCACCCTGGTGCGTTCCCTGCTCAGATTCTGCCCCTCTGTGTCTCCAATCTCCGCTGCACTACTTCGCAGGGTGTACTTCCACTCCCTCCCGGCTCTGAATCCTCTCCTCCCGCCGGTGCGCTGGGGTGGGGGAGGGCTCGGGTCCCGCCGGGTCGCGGCTCTGTATCTTACCCGCCTCTTGGGGTGCCCAGTGCTCTCGGGTGTAGCTGCACGCTGTGTGCTTTCCTGTGTATTCTCGTTTCTCTTTTAGGAATAGATGTATTTGCTGTGTTTTCGTAGATAAATATGGTGTTGGGAGGAGATTTCTGCCGCCCTGCTCACACTGCCATCTTCCCGGAAGTCTCTGCATTTTTTTAAATTGAAGTATCCTTAATATACAATCTTATGTTGGTTTCAAATGTACAGTACAGTGGTTCAGCAGTTACCCATGTTAGTAAATCCTCCCCCTCTCTAGTGCAGTTACTGCCTATCAATGTAGAAAGATATTACAGAACATTGACTATATTCTCCATGCTGTACTACCTCCCATGATAAACTTATATTGTGATTGTCAATTATTGTGCCCCTTTATCCCTCTCCCCTCCCCCCACCTTAACCCCTCCCCCTTGGTAACCACTAGTCCCTTCTCAGTGTCTTTGAGTCTACTGCTGTTTTGTCCCTTTAATTTTACTTTTTTTTATACTCCACAAATAAGTGAAAGCATATGGTATTTGTCTTTCTCTGCCTGGGTTATTTTACTGAGCATATTACCCTCCACCTCCATCCACGTTCTTGCAAATGGCAGGATTTATTTTCTTTTTATCGCTGATTATTATTCCATTGTGTACATGTACCCCATCTAATTTATACATTCATCTATTGATGGACACTTAGGTTGCTTCCATAGCTTGGCTATTGCAAATAGTGAGGCAATATACATAGGGGTGCATATGTCTTTTTGAATCAGTGATTTTGTTTTCATCAGGTAAATTCCTAAAGTGGGATTACTGGATCAAATGGTATTTCTATTTTTAGTTTTTTGAGGAACCTCCATACTGCTTTCCACAGTGGTTATACCAATTTACATTCCCACCAACAGTGTAGGGGGGTTTACATTTCTCTGTATCCTTGCTAACATTTGTTACTTCTTGTCTTTTGGATAGTGGACATTCTAAATGGTGTGAGGTGATATCTTATTGTGGTTTTGATTTGCATTTCGCTGGTGACTAGCGATGCGAAGCATCTTTTTATGTGCCTGTTGGCCATTTGTATTTCTTCTTTGGAGAAATGCCCTTTAGGTCTTCCACCCATTTTTTAATTGGGTTATTTGTTTTTTGGGTGTTGAGCAGTGTGAGTTATTTATGTATTTTGGATATTAACCAAAATATATAAAGAATTTCCTCAATTTATGACAATTAAGATGAGTCATTTACAAATATAGTCTCCCATACTGTCGGATGCCTTTTTGTTCTGCTGATGGTGTCCTTTGCTGTACAGAAGCTTTTTAGTTTCATGTAGTCCCACATGTTCATGTTTGATTTTCTTTCCCTTACTCAGGGAGATGTGTCTAGGAAAAAGTTACTCATACTTGTGTTCAAGAGGTTTTTGCCTACGTCTTCTTCTAAGACTTTATGGTTTCATGACTTACATTCAGGTCTTTGATCCATTTTGAATTTACTTTTGTGTATGGTGTTAGATAATAATCCAGTTTCATTCTCTTACATGTAGCTGTCCAGTTTCCCAACACCGGTTGTTAAAGAGTCTGTCTTTTTCCCCATTGTATATTCATGGCTCCTTTATCAGGTATTAATTGACCAAATGTGTATGGGTTTATATCTGGGCTCTCTATTCTGTTCCATTGATCTAGGGGTCTGTTCTTGTGCCAGTACTGTTTTGATACTGTGGCTTTGTAGTAGAGATTGAAGTCAGGAAGCATAATCCCCCCAGCTTTGGTCTTCCTTCGCAGGATTGCTTTGGCTATTGGGGTCTTTGCTGGTTCCATCTGAATTTTAGAACTATTTGTTGAAGAACTAGTTCATTGAAGAATACTGCTGGTATTTTGATGGGGTTTGCAAATTTGATAGGGATTGCATTGAATCTGTGAATTGCTTTGGGCAGGATGGCCATTTTGACAATGTTAATTCTTCCTGTCTATGAGCACAGGATAGATTTTTATTTATTGGTGTCTTCTTTAATTTCTCTCATGAGTGTCTTGTAGTTTTCAGAGTATAGGTCTTTCACCTCCTTGGTTAGGTTTATTCCTAGGCATTTTATTCTTTTTGGTGCAATTGTAAATGGCATTGTTTTCCTGATTCTGCTTTCTGCTACTTTGTTGTTAGTGTATAGGAATGCAACAGATTTCTGTGTATTAAGTTTGTATCCTACAACTTTGCAGAATTCAGTTATTAATTCTAATTCCACTTCATCTTATTTTTCTCTTACCCATTTTTTTACAGATTTGTAAGAGTTCTTTGTATATTCTGGAGATGAGGCTGTTGGTTATATATATTGCAAATATCTTTCACTTTTTGGCTTCCCTTTTACTCCTTTCATAGTACATTTTGACGAACAGAAATTCTTAATTTGAGTATAATCCAACAGTCTTTTCCTTTATGTTAGTGTTTTTCTTTCTCTCCCTCTTTTTTTTTTAAGAATTCTTAACTCAAATATGTCACTTTTTTAATACTATCTTCTCAGACCTTTTTGTTTGTCCAGGTCTGTAATCAGGTTTCCATATAATGGAGAGAAGAGGTTATATATTATTTATATATATGCATAGCCAGTTTTCCTACACCATTTATAATTTCTTTTTTCCCCCATTGCTCTCTAAATGCCATGATTATCATAAATTAAGTATTTGTTTATACATATAGTCTATTTCTAGACATTGTATTCTGTTCTTTTGGCTTATTTGTATATATTTGCTCCAATCTCACATTCTTGATTATTATAGTTTTATCATAAGTCAGTGTCTTTCAATCTAAATCTTCTCTTGTTCCTTTGCAAGGATATTTTGGCTATTCTTGGCCTTTTGAATTTCCATATGCATGTTAGAATACGTTTGTTAAGTTCTACACCAAACAAACAAAAACCTGTTGGGATTTTGATTGGCACTGCCTTGAATCTATAGATCATTTTGGGGAGAATGGGCATTTTTACCATATTGAGTCTTTCAATCTAGGAACATGGTATATCTTTCTATTTAGCTATTTATTTAGATATTTGATTTCTCTCAGTAATATTTGTCTCTGCATAGAAGTGTTGCTTATATTTTCTTCAATTTGTTTCTAGGTATTTAGTATTTTTCAGGCTGTTACAAATACCCCTTTTAAATTTTTCATTTTTAACTGTTTTTATTATATAAAAACTCAACTGTCTTTTATGTGTTGACCTTATATCTAATACAGAGTTCAGCAATCCATAGTCCACTGAATCCTGCCTGCTGGCTGTTCTCATAGGCTTGCAAGCTAAGAATGTTATTTACATCTGTATATACATGATGGGTTTGATGATACAGAACACTAACCTTGAACCTCAGTTGAGTGAAATGTTATCCCCCAGAAAATAATTCCTTTCTTCTCATTAGTAAACCTCTTTTACATAAAATACTTTAATTAATAAAATATTTGTGGAGATTTATTGTCTCTCATTATATAGGTACTACATAATATCATTAATTTTGCCTCTGAGTCTGAAAAACCTAAAATATTTACTGTCTGACCTTTTACAGGCAAACGTTGCTGGCCCCAGTCAAAAGCCTTGCTAAATTTGATTATGAATTTTAATTACGTCAAACTATTTCATCTGTAGATACTTTGTGATTTGCCATGTACATAATCTGTCAATGAGGAATGGCTATTTTATTTCTTCCTTTCCAACTCTTTCATCTGTTTTTCTTTGCTTGCTGCTTCCTAATCCAATTTCAGGGATTGAGATTTTTCTGTCTCCTGATGACTAGAAGTTGGACTGCACTCCGTATATAGTTGGTTCATTCTTAGTGTGTAGCCCATCAGAGTCCTAACTCTGGAAAAACAATTTGTCTCCCTAGCTTGTTATAAGGGAGGCTTATCCTGTTGAGTTGGGCAGACACCCCCAGCACAAGAGTTGACTTAAATGTAGGGCTGACCACTCTGGATTTCCATCTTTTTCCATATCTTGGCTGGGTTATTTTTTACCCGCTTTTTAGTTCTTTGATGCCTCAAAAAGATTGTTAAAAATCTTTTGACCATCTTTTCTAGTTCTGAGCTGAAGAGTTGGTCTGAGTTACTTAGGTTGCCATTACTGGAATAGAATTGAGGAATGAAGATTGGAATTCACTTCTGTCTAACTCCCAAATCCATTTTCTTAACCACTTACTATACTGCCTTGTGATTAAATCGCACATAAACAATTTTAAATGTAAAATGGTGTTTATTTTTGAGATGGACCTTAAAAATTAACATCATTTTATGTTTCATATTGTTTATGTTTTTCAGGGCAGAAACTGTCAAATTTTAAGGCCCATGTTCTATTTTTTGTTCTGCAGTGAAGCAAATAAGCAACATGTAAGATGTCAGAAATGCTTGGAATTTGGACATTGGACTTATGAATGCACAGGAAAAAGAAAATACCTACATAGGCCTTCAAGAACAGCAGAACTAAAGAAAGCTTTAAAAGAAAAAGAAAACAGGTTATTATTATTACAACAAAGGTAAGTTTACATGTGGTAGCCAAAAGAATATTTTTAATTTATATTTGAGGAATTTATTAAGGGACTGAATGTCTCGTGGTTATCTAGATTTAGATCATAATACTAGCCAGTGTTTAATGAGTGCTTACTATTTGCCAGACATTTTACTAAGCTCTTTACAAGTATTAGCTTATTTAATTGTTATATCTATACCATTAAGGTAAGTACCATTATTATCCCCACTTTATGTAGGAAGAAACTGATGCATAGAGGGGTTCAGTAACTGGCTCAGTGTCATACAGCTAGCGAGTGGAAAAAAGTGTTAAACCAACCAGCCTGTCTCCAGAATCCATGTGGTTAACCATTTTGCTTTATTGCCTTAGCTGCCAGTGAAATACAATAGAATACTGTGAGGTAGGTTATATGAGCTATCAACCTTAAAAACAAAATGGCCAGTTATTTTACCAGCAAAATGAGTTTATTCAGGAATAGCAGAGGAATTGCAATTCAGGACAAGCTGCCAGTGGCAAACCATGGGCAAGTCCAAAGAATGAAGCAGAGGGCTTGCATTTATAGAGAACTTGAGAAAACTGGGAGGGGCTGTTTAAGATGAAAATCCACTGCAGGAGAGTGAAACTTCAGATTTCTCATTGGCTGAGTGTGGCAGTTTCTCATTGGCTGTTGCTGGAGAAAAATTTCCTTCCTTCTGCCTGGGGGTGGGGGTTGGGGGTTATGGGTGGGGAGAGCAGGGCACCTGGGTGTTGGTAAAGTAGGCTTCTTCTGATGAGGCATGTTGGGTCTGTAATTGATGAGGAGTGGTAGTGCATGGGAGCTCCCCCTTCAAGACTTCCCCACTCCTTGGCATATGAGATTCCTTTATTTACTTACACAGAGCTGATAGGGAACGTCATTCAAGATAAGAATCCAAGATACTTACACTAAGTAAACAAGACAGAGAACAGTACATATAATATGCTATCATTTATGTTAAAAAAGGAAGAAGAAAAAAGGAATAATGTGATTTTTTTGGAAATATAAACAATAATAGTGGTTTCTTTCTAGAAGGATAACTGGGTAAGAGTAAAATAGGAAAAGCTTTATTTACCTTTTTATGTCCTTTGAATAAAACTTCTTAAATTGCTATGAAATAAGTAAGCATACATGTCTCAGAGAAACTGAAATAGGAAGGTGTCAGGTCTACTTAGTGCTACAGAGTAGAAGCAGCATTTCATAAGGAGTGTTTGCTATATAATAGTGTCTTGAACATCTGAGCTTTTGAGGCAGCAGTTCTAATTGGATATGAAGGCTTTTCAAGGGTTATGCAAGAATAGGTAGTCAATTTCTAGTTCATCAACATTTATATATACTTTTTTCCAAAAATAAATCTGTATGAGAACTTACCTACTGGTTCTCCTTTTCCACTTCCCCTTTCCCAACAACTCTTCGCTAATTTCACAAAAGGCTAGTATACCTCTCACCTATTTCCAGTCTTACCTTGGTATATTGTCTTCACGTATTAAAACCTAGAGATTTTTCAAAGTACTGGTGTTTGTAAAAGTGAGTGGCCTTAATTACTGGGAGCAAATTCTTTTTTCCCCAGCAAAATTGAAGGAAGACCTAATTGAATTGTCAATTTAAAAGTATATTTTAATGATACATCATTATGTGACTTGTGGAATGTAAAATGGGAGCAATTCAACAAATTGTGTGACATTGCTGCAACAAAATTCTATTCCCATCAACTATTTAGGTTAACAAGTTTCTCAAGGTTAAATCTATAAAAATTAAATGTAGGAATTGAGTTGATGCTGAACCTTTTCAGTCTGGCAGTAAGATCCATGGATACATAAACAAGAAAAAAGATTGATGTCATTAAAAGATGTATTTCCAATAAAATTATTTTTATGTATTATAGTTATTAAAGTGTATAATATATTTTTACATTGTTTTAGTCAGTAGTGTAGTAATTATGGGAAAGATAACACAAGTCAATTTTTAAACATTTTTAAAACCTTATCAACAGGTAATTGAAAGATACAATTTCAAGTTATGTCTGTAGTACAGAGGAGATCACTAGAATCTTCAGGCATAAAAATACATTAGGATATATTCTATGGGGAAAGTAGAACGAAAGCATAAGGTCAGAAGAAAAAGGACAATTTAAAAGTACCAACTATTAAAAATATTTATTTTTTGTATATTTTCAAGTGAATTATGGTGGGTATCAAATTATTGTGGCATTTACTTTTCATTGGGTACAATTACCTAAGTGATAAAACAATTTTCTTTTTAAAACACCAATGTATATAATATGTCAGAGATTGCATCCTTTGCAAATATTAAAACTTAGAATAAAAAATATGAAGGGAAAAGATAGTTTTTCAAAATTCTTCTATTAGGAATGTTAGCAAAAAATGTTTCAAGACTTCTGTCCTAAAAAATAAACTATAAGAGTTATGAACAATTTCATTCCAGCATTTACTTTTGTTTTTCAAGTTGTATTGCATGAATGTCTTGGTCTTAAAGATACATAGAACTACATGAACTTTAGATATGACTCTGTTACATAAAGACTGCTGATTTTTGGTTCAGTGATAACTATTGTACCATGAAAGTCACAATTCACTAATTTCATTGTATAAAACAGCTTTACATAAATGCATATTTATATTTGGAGACTCAGGAAGTAAGGATAGAAGCATTCCTTAGGAAATAGAGAAGTGCAGAATATATAAAAATGTTAAGTTTATATTGTGCTGTAGTAATAGAAGTAATTATGTAATTCCACGCTTTAGTATGCATGTTGTTTGGCAGAAATAGAGTAGCAAACCATTTGTGTATTTCATTCAAAAATTGCCAGGCTTCCTTCTTTATAAATACTGTGAGGGAGCACAGTCTTGAGGGGTTAAGGGCCTAGTTTTTAAACAGTAAATGACTGAACATGTAAGAGACATGCAGGAAAAGAAATGGTTATTTTAAATTAAAGGCTGTTTTTATTTCTATATGAAATGGACATTCATAATATGACTCTGGAAACTTATTGTAGCTGTTGTTGTGGTAATATTTTCTTTATTCTGTTGTTCAGTAACTGGTTCATTTAGCCATGTCGACTTAAGTTAAAAACTAAAAAAGAATCAAATTGGTGCATTCCGTCATCTTAACTACTAACTTACCTGGCTTTGAAGATACAGTTAATAGTATCTGTCTCAAGTGCCTTTTTAGTTGACTGTATGTACCACAACCTACAGGAAACATTGCATGTGGTTATAACATATCTGTCTTACGTGCCAGTTTAGTTGACTGTATGTACCACAACCTACAGGAAACATTGCATGTGGTTATAACATATCTGTCTTACGTGCCAGTTTAGTTGACTGTATGTACCACGACCTACAGGAAACATTGACATTGCATGTGGTTATAACATACACTGGACTCTGAGTACATGTTATGAAAGACAAAATGTTTTGTCGATGTAGAAGTTTTGGGGATAGTAGAAAGGTTTGAGCTGTGTATAATCACTCTATTAACAGGAGCTTTTTTCTTCCCTCATGTTTATCAGCGTTGGAGAAACTAATGTAGAAAGAAAGACCAAGAAAAAAAGGTATGTGTGGCTTTAGGAGTATCATGTACATAATCTGTAATACTAATTGGAGGGAAGGGGAGAGTGATTTTAAAATATATCTCTAAGATTTGAATCTGAAGTCTCCTGTATGCAGTTCATGATTAAATATCATCCTGTTTTCTGATATGTTTCTCTCTTTACCGGTCTGGAATTTATGCCTTTATTTATTCTTTTATATATATGTGTGTTTTTTATTAAAGTATTGTTAATATACAATCTTATGTTGCTTTCCAGTGTACATCACAGTGGTTCAACAGTCCCTGTGATTGACTTATATTGTGATTGCAAATAATACTGATGGACACTTAGGTTGCTTCCATATCTTGGCTATTGTAAATAGTGCTGCAATAAACATAGGGGTGCATATGTCTTTTTGAATCTGTGATCCTGTTTTCTTAGGGTAAATTCCTAAGAGTGGAATTCCTGGGTCAAATGGTATTTCTATTTTGAGTTTTTGAGGAACCTCCATACTGCTTTCCACAATGGTTGAACTAATTTACATTCCCACCAGCAGTGTAGGAGGGTTCCCTTTTCTCCACATCCTCGCCAACATTTGTTGTTGTTTGTGTTTTGGATGTTGGCCATCCTCACTGGTGTGAGGTGATATCTCATTGTGGTTTTAATCTGCATTTCTCTGATGATTAGTGATGTGGAGCATCTTTTCATGTGCCTGCTGGCCATCTGAATTTCTTCATTGGAGAAGTGTCTGTTCAGATCCTCTGCCCATTTTTTAATCAAGTTATTTGCTTTTTGGGTGTTGAGGCACGTGAGCTCTTTCTATATTTTGGATTTCAACCCCTTAGCAGATAAGTCATTTATGAATATATTCTCCCATACTGTAGGATGCCTTTTTGTTTTATTGATGGTGTTCTTTGCTTTACATAAGCTGTTTAGTTTGATATAGTCCCACTTTTTCATTTTGGCTCTTGTTTCCCTTGCCCAAGCTGATATGTTCAGGAAAAACTTGCTCATGTTTATATTCAAGAGAGTTTTGCCTTTGTTTTCTTCTAAGAGTTTTATGGTTTCATGACTTACATTCAGGTCTTTGATCCATTTCGAGTTTACTTTTGTATATGGAGTTAAGAGAGTAATCCAGTTTCATTCTCTTATATGTAGCTGTCCAGTTTTGCCAACACCAGCTGTTGAAGAGGCTGTCATTTCCCCATTGTATGTCCGTGGCTCCTTTATCATATATTAATTGGCCATATATGTGTGGGTTTATATTTGGGATCTCTATTCTGTTCCATTGGTCTGTGGATCTGTTCTTGTGCCAATACCAAATTGTCTTGATTACTGTGGCTTTGTAGCAGAGCTTGAAGTTGGGGAATGTAGTCCCCCCAGCTTTATTCTTCTTTCTCAGGATTGCTTTGTCTATTCAGGGTCTTTTGTGGTTCCATATGAATTTTAGAACTATTGTTTCCAATTTGCTGAAGAATGCTGCCGGTATTTTGGTAGCGATTGCATTGAATCTGTAGATTGCTCTAGGCAGGATGGCCGTTTTGACAATACTAATTCTTCCTATCCAAGAGCATGGGATGAATTTCCATTTATTAGTGTCCTCTTTAATTTCTCTTAGGAGTGTCTTGTAGTTTTAAGGGTATAGGTATTTCACTTCCTTGGTTAGGTTTATTCCTAGGTATTTTATTCTTTTTGATGCAATTGTAAATGGAATTGTTTTCCTGATTTCTCTTTCTGCTAGTTCATCGTTAGTGTGTAGGAATGCAACAGATTTCTGTGTATTAATTTTGTATCCTGCAACTTTGCTGAATTCAGATATTAGTTCTAGTGGTTTTGGAGTGCATTCTTTAGGGGTTTTTATGTACAATATCATGTCATCTGCAAACAGTGACAGTTTAACTTCTTCCTTTCCAATCTGGACATCTTTTATTTCTTTGTTTGTCTGATTGCTGTGGCTAGGACCTCCAGTACTATGTTGAATAAAAGTGGTGAGAGTGGGCGTCCTTGTCTTGTTTCCAATCTTAGAGGAAAAGCTTTCAGCTTCTCACTGTTAAGTATAATGTTGGCTGTGGGTTTGTCATATATGGTCTTTATGATGTTGAGGTACTTGCCCTCTATACCCATTTTGTTGAGAGTTTTTATCATGAATGGGTATTGAATTTTGTTAAATGCTTTATCAGCATCAATGGAGATGATCATGTGATTTTTGTCCTTCTTTTTATTTATATATATTGGATGATGTTGATGGATTTTTTGAATGTTGTACCATCCTTGCATCCTTGGGATGAATCCCACTTGATCATAGTATATGATCCTCTTGATGTATTTTTCAATTCGGTTTGCTAATATTTTGTTAAGTATTTTTGCATCTATGTTCTTCAGGGATACTGGTCTGTAATTTTCTTTTTTTGTGGTGTCTTTGCCTGGTTTTGGTATTAGAGTGATGCTGGCTTCATAGAATGAGTTTGGAAGTATTTCTCCATCTTATATTTTTTGGAAAACTTTAAGGACAATGGGTATTATGTCTTCCCTAAATGTCTCATAAAATTCAGCAGTGAAGCCATCTGGTCCAGGGGTTTTGTTCTTGGGTAGTTTTTTGATTACCCATTCATTTCATTGCTGGTAATTGGTCTGTTCAAATTTTCTGTTTCTTCCTCAGTCAGCCTTGGAAGGTTGTATTTTTCTAGAAACTTGTCCATTTCTTCTAGTTTATCCTGTTTGTTAGCATGTAAATTTTCATAGTATTCTCTCATAATTCTTTCTATTTCTGTGGTGTCCGTAGTGATTTTTCCTTTCTCATTTCTGATTCTGTTTATGTGTGTAGACTCTCTTTTTTTCTTGATAAGTCTGCCTAGGGGTTTATCTATTTTGTTTATTTTCTCAAGGAACCAGCTCTTGCTTTCATTGATTTTTTCTATTGTTTTATTCTTCTCAATTTTATTTATTTCTTCTCTGATCTTTATTATGTTCCTCCTTCTACAGACTTTGGGCCTCATTTGTTCTTCTTTTACCAGTTTCAATAATTGTGAATTTAGACTGTTCATTTGGGATTGTTATTGTTCCTCCATCTTTAAATGGGCATGGATTGCTATATACTTTCCTCCTAGAACTGACTTCATTGCGTCCTTCAGAAGTTAGGTCATTGAGCTGTTTATTTCATTTCTCTCCATATATTGCTTGATTTCTGTTTTAATTTGGTCATTGATCCATTGATTATTTAGGAGCATGTTGTTAAGACTCCATGTGTTTGTGAGCCTTTTTGTTTTCTTTGTGCAATTTATTTCTAGTTTCATACCTTTGTGATCTGAAAAGTTGGTTGATAGAATTTCAATCTTTCGTAAATTGCTGAGGCCCTTTTTGTAGCCTAGTATGTGATCTATAGTTGAAAATGTTCCATGTGCACTTGAGAAGAATGTGTATCCCTCTGCTTTTGGGTGGAGTGTTCTATATATGTCGGTTAGGTCCATTTGTTCTAATGTGTTGTTCTATGCCTCTGTCTCCTTGCTTATTTTCTGTCTGGTTGATCTGTCCTTTGGAGTGAGTTGAGTGTTGAAATCTTAAAAAATGAATGCATTGCATTCTCTTTCCTCCTTTAATTCTGTTAGTATTTGTTGTACATATTTGGGTGCTCCTATGTTGGGTGCATATATTTTTATAATGGTTATATCCTCTTGTTGGACTGACCCCTTTATCATTATATAATGTCCTTCTTTGTCTCTTGTTACTTTCTTTGTTTTGAAGTCTATTTTATCTGATACAAGTATTGCAACTCCTGCTTCTCTCTTCCTATTGTTTGCATGAAATACATTTTTCCTTCGCTTCACTTTTAGTCTGTGTATATCTTTGGGTTTGAAGTGAGTCTCTTGCTTTTCTCTCCCTATTGTTTGCATGAAATACCTTTTTCCATCCCTTCACTTTTAGTCTGTGTGTGTCTTTGGGTTTGAAGTGAGTCTCTTGTAGACAGCATATAGATTGGTCTTGCTTTCTTATCCATTCTGTAACTCTATGTCTTTTGATTGGTGCGTTTAGTCCATTGACATTTAGGGTGATTATCGATAGATATGTACTTATTGCCATTGCCAGCTTTGGATTTGTGGTTACCAAAGGTTCAAGGGCAGCTTCTTTACCATCTAGCAGTCTACCTTAACTCACTTATTATGCTATTATAAACACAGTCTGAAGATTCTTTTTTCTTTCCCTTCTTTTTCTTCCTCTTCCTCTCTTTATATGTTAGGTGTCCTATTCTGTACTCTTTGTTTATCCCTTGACTGATTTTGTGGATAACTGATTTAATTTTGCATTTGCTTAGTAATTAATTGGTCTATTTCCTTTAGTGTGGTTTTATGTTCTCTGGTGACAGCTATTTTGCCTTCGGCACATTTCCATCTAGAGCAGTCCCTTTAAAATACACTTTAGAGATGGTTTGTGGGGTGTAAATTCCCTCAATTTTTTCTTATCTGGGAATTGTTTTAATCCCTCCATCAAATTTAAATGATAATCTTGCTGGTTAGAGTATTCTTGGTTCATGGCCCTTCTATTTCATTGCATTGAATATATCATGCTTCTCCCTGCTGGCTTTTAAGGTTTTTGCTGAGAAGTCTGATGATAGCCTGATGGGTTTTCCTTTGTATCTGATCTTTTTTCTCTTTCTGGATGCTTTAATACTCTGTCCTTGTCCTTATCTTTACCATTTTAATTATTATATGTCTTGGTATTGTCTTCCTTGGTTCCCTTGTTTATGGAGGTCTGTGGACTTCCATGGCCTGAGAGACTATTTCCTTCCCCATACTTGGGATGTTTTCAGCAATTATTTCTTCAAAGCCACTTTCTATCCCTTTTTCTTCTTCTTTTTCTTTTGGTACCCCTATTTGTGAAAATTGTTCCATTTCGATTGGTTACACATTTCTCTTAATATTCTTTCATTCCTAGAGATCCTTTTTTCTCTCTCTGCATCAGCTTCTTTGTATTCCTGTTCTCTAATTTCTATACCATTTACTGTCTCCTCTACCTCATCTAATCTGCTTTTATAGCTCTCTATTGTTTGTTTCATTTCAGTTACTGTATTTTTTAAGGTGTCTTTCTCCCTCCTGAATTTGTCCCTTAGCTTTTGAATATTTTTCTGTAGCTCCATTACCATGCTTATGACTTTTATTTTAAAATCTTTTTCGGGATGACTGGTGATTTCACTTTCACCAGCTCTCTTTCTGTTGTTTGAGGGATTTTGGATTGAACAAGGTTCTTCTGCCTTTTCATAGTACTGGAGCGATGGAATTGGTTGCAGGCTAGTGGTGCAGGTGTTAGCTGGGAGGACAAAGTCCCCTCCTGCTTCCTGGTTCCAGTGCCTGTCTCCACTGTCTGTGCCAGTTAACTGCATGCAGAGAGCAGTTTAATCCCCTAAACTGCCATGGGTGGGGAGGCCCTTGGGATGTCCTAGGGTGATGGTGGGGGTCACAGGCAAGCGGTGCTCGTGTTTACAGGGAGGGTAAAGCACTTTTGTGCTTCCTGCTCGCCATGCCTGTATCCACTGTCTGGGGCGTTTAGCCACGGGAAGGGAGAAGCCTCTGTGTTAATCTGTGTAGTTGCTATAGCAGGGCTGTCCTCTGGGTGGTCTGTAGCAGTGGCGGGGACAGCTAGTTTGTGTGTAGGTGCCAGTGGGGAGGAAGGAACTGAAGCTGCTTATCGCAGTGAGGGACCTTTGGGCTGCATTCCCAACCATGGGGATGGAGCGCTTGAGGCTCCTGAAAGTTCCCAACCTCCTGGGCTGAGTGTGCAGAGACTACCTGTTCCTTCTGTAAACCCTTGCCCCTTTAGCAGCCTTCTGACTCTTGAGAAGTCTTTCAAAGCGCCTGCTTTTCTTTTGTCCCAGAGCAGGTGGTTGTGGGAACCTGTTTGCAGTCTTAGTCTCTGACTTTGGTTTTCAGCCCCTCTAATCTCCAGAGCACCATGCAATGTGGGTCTGTGTTCCTGGGGTAGATTTCTAGGGCTGGGTATTTAGCAGTCCTGTGCTTCCACTCCCTCCCCAGTCTGATTCTTTTCCTCCTGATCATGAGCTAGGTTTGGGGGAGTGCTTGGGTCCTGCTGGGTCGCGGCTTTTTTCTTTACCCTTTTCCATGAGATGTTGGGTTCTCACAGATGTAGACTGGCTGGTGTACTGTTACTTCTGGTCACTCTGTTAGGAATAGTTGTTTTTGCTATATTTTAAAATATGTGTGGTTTTTGGAGGAGATTTTCACCACACTTCTCATGCTGCCATATTTTTTCCTCCCTGTTTTGCTTTGTTTTTATACTCCACAAATAAGTGAAATCATATGGTATTTGTTTCTCTCTGCCTGGCTTATTTGACAGAGCATAATACCCTCTAGATCCATCCATGTTGTTGCAAATGGCAGGATTTCTTTTCTTTTTAGGACTGAATAATATTCCATTGTGTATATATATCACATCTTCTTTATCCATTCATCTGTTGATGGACACTTAGGTTGCTTCCATAGCTTGGCTATTTCAAATAGTGAGGCGATGCATATAGGGGTGCATATATCTTTTTGAATCAGGGATTAGGAGTTTTCTTCAGGTAAATTCCTAGGAGTGGAATTACTGGGTCAAATCATTTCTTTTTCTTCAACTTCTAGAATCCTTATACCTGGAAATAGTAAATAATGTTTTTTGGTTTAGAATAGGAAATATTATTAGTCTGGCAAGAGGTTACTGACCAGTTATATCTGGTTTAAAGTAGTAAAGGTGAACCAGGATTATGAAACATTTACTACTCAACATGAGGATTAAATAAACCCTGTTGTTACACTGCAACTTTATTCTAATATTATTCACTTGGAAGCATAATATGGTAAGTACATTTATCTTGAACTCCATCCAAGAAAGTTAAATTGCTGAAGTAAAAGACCTGCAGTTGCAGAGAGATTCTTTGGGGTTACTACAGTTAGACAACCCCCAAAGCATAAATAACATTACATTCTAGGGGTAACATTACATTCTAGCAAAGCTTCAGTTTATACATATGCCTAATATTCATATAAAAGTGCTTTTGAATATTCTGTGAAATATCAGCTTCCCTTTGTCTAATAGGTCAAAGAGTGTAACCAGTTCCAGTAGCAGTAGCAGTGACAGTTCAGCCAGTGACTCTTCATCAGAGAGTGAAGAAACGTCTGCCTCGTCCTCCTCGGAGGACAGTGACACCGATGCAAGCCACTCCAGTTCATCATCTTCAGCCTCTTCCACAAGCTCCTCCTCATCGTCTGACTCAGACTCAGATTCCAGCTCTTCCAGTGCCGGCAGTGCCAGCACAGACAGCACCTCTGAGGATGAACCACCGAGAAAGAAGAAAAACAAATAGAACTGCTGCATCCTGAGGGACTAATGACGTTAATGTGTTTCTCAAAAGGGAATTTAGGATATATTAAGGCCAAATAGGTTAACTGGTCAAATTTTCTAGAGTTCAAAAGTTTTCCATTGTAAGAGCATAAAGTCTATTAATAATGGATCATACCAATAAAGACTTTTTTATTTTAGGGATGAATCTTGTTTTTCATTTGTATCTTTAAGATGTACCTCTAAAACTTAAAGCTGAAATCCAGAAAATATGTTTTTTGTTATGAAATTTATCTTTTCTCCCTGTGAAATAAATGCCATACTTTGTTATATGTTAGTGCCATGCATCAGACATGTTTTCAGGATAATGCGCCAAGTATCTGGCAGTGAATTTCTAATTCTTTGGGCTGTGTATTATTATGTAAGATTTCATACATTGTTACAATAAGCTGAGGAGTTTTCCTATTGTTAAAAATGTGCTCTATTTTTGTTTATGTTCAGCTAGTTATTCTGACTTGTCCTAAATGAAAAGGTCAAAGAACCTGTTCATATATTTATACCTTTTGGATGGTACAAGTTTCAGTTCACTGTGTTGTGTCGTTCATTTTCTTCTGTTACTTTAAGTTACCCTTTCTAAGGAAAATCATTCTAGAGGAACCTAAAAAGGAACAAACTTCTGAAACTACTTAGGAGTCTAATCTTGGTGACTTTTGATAAGTTTAGTCAAAAAAGAGAACAGTCACTTAAAGGCTAAATTGAATAAAAGTAATGTAAATATCTGTATGCTATAAAAGATACCATTCAACAAGAAAAAGAACGTAGAGGGAAGAGGTAATTTTTATGGAAAATTTAGGTGATGTCAGTTGCCTTTTATTGAGATTTTTTTTTTTTTGAGCTTTCATAAAGATTTCCTTTTCCCATTTTTTCAATTGCAGTATGGCAGTTTATATGGTAACTGGTCATATGTGACAGTGTACTGTATAAATATGAATGATGGGTTAATCTGGTGTGTTTACATAGTATATACACAGTTGAAATCTAGCATGAAAAGTTAAAAAATTCTGCACAATATTTCTTTTAAGTAAAGTACTTTGCTGTGGTGAAATTATTTGGATTAACATCACAGTATTCTGTCATGTCTTTTAAACTTTTTGGAAAGGTATTGTAGAAAAATCTTGATTTGGGTTAAATACAGATTTTTGAAACTGTCTTTTTTTATGTTTTTATGAGAAAGTAGGAAATTACTTTTGAAGAAATTGGGCTTCTATTTAAATGTTAAAATATATGTATGTAGTGAGTTTAAGGAGCCTGTAATTACCTGTAAGGTTTATGCAACCATCTGCTTTCAGTGACTGTAAATAAACTCCCAAAACATTTCAAAGGCTTCATACAGAAAGTATCAATTGACAGGTAAACTTAATAATTTACTAATTAAACACATTTTACAATGTTTGCTGCCTCTATTATGGTCATTTTAGCAGTTAAAGAAGAGAAAAAATGTGTACATAGGTTGCATTACTTGCAATTAAATAAAACCCACAGTTTGTGCTCACAACTTAAACTTCTGTTATCTCCTTGCTAGCTTAATTTATGCTAGTTTTTACTCCTTTTGAGGGCAAAGGCATTTAAGCTAATTCTAATTATTTCTTTTTGTTACAAATGTTAAAAAGTGTGCTTGGAGAAGTAGACAGGGCAGGAAGTATATTCCAGTAAGACAATTCACTTAAAAAAGTAGCATCAATGGCTGAGTAGAGACTAACTTGCAAAGTTTTCCCCATTCCTGTCTGGAAGCTGAGTCCCCAGCAAATGTAGTAAATGTATTGTTTCTCAACCACAGCCAT
This sequence comes from Smutsia gigantea, assembly GCA_032199065.1. NCBI lineage: Eukaryota > Metazoa > Chordata > Mammalia > Pholidota > Manidae > Smutsia > Smutsia gigantea. Next base: position 694,072 of record JAVSCE010011957.1, read on the forward strand.
ATCAAAAGGAGTCGTTAGATCATAGGTTTTCATTCCACACAAATTTCGTTATATAGCTGTCAATGTAGCAATTTTGTCTGAGAAGTAAAATACAGCATTAGGTTACAAGTTAACACTGAAAATGGAAAAAAGTGCAGAGAAGGTGTACTTCATAGTCATGTTTTTGTCTGTTATTTTGGCTTTTTATTTTGAATTAATTGCAGATTTACAGAAAAGTTGCCAAAATCTTAAGGTTTCCAAATATACCTCACCTAGCTTTGCCTAATGTTAGTTAGTGTCTTACATAACCAGAGGAGTACAATGATCAATACCAAGAAATTGCTACTTGGTAAAAACACCATTAATTAAACCAAAACCCACATTCAGTTTTCACCAATTTTCCCATTAATGTCCTTTTTCTATTCCAGAATATTGCTCAGAAAATGTATGTAGTTACTTCTGAGTCTGCTACTGTCTCTAACAGATCCTTAGACTTCCCTTGTCTTTCACATCCTTAACGCTTCTGACGAGTAGTGATCAGTTATTTTGTCTGGTGTTCCTCAGTTTGGGTTTGTCTGGTGTTTTCGTATCGAACTGAGGTTATGGGTTTGGAAGACTATCACAGAAATGAAGTTATGTCCTCAGTCCATCATGTCATAGAATTCCTGATGTCTATATGTTTTACTGTTGGTGATGCTGACTTTGATCATTTGGTGACTTTCACAAGTCAGAGCTATTTTAAATGGAGTTTGCCATTATTTGAAATATGTTGCCAGCTTTGATGTTACCAAAACAAACAAACTCATACACTGATGGCAGAACTCTAGCAGGCTTCGTTCTTGCCCAAACTCCTCCAGCACCCTGTAATAATTAACAAAGGTGGTTTCTGTCAGATTTTTCCATTGCAAAGTTACTGTCTTTCCCTTTTTAGTTAGTAGATATCCTGGGAGAGGTACTCTGAGACTATCTATGCAGATTGATTCTTCTCACATTTACCCTAGTTTTAGGGGTTCTAAACTACAGTTACTAATGGTGTGGTCTTGCAAATGGTGATTTTCTATTTCCCTCTATACTTCTACACCACTTACTCCTCTATTAGGAAGAGCTGTCTCTTCTCCCCTTTTATTTAATTAATTATTTATACTGTCGACTCACGGATGTTCATTTTGTTCTGTGGGTTAAAATCCAATAATATTGTTTTGTTGCTCAAATTGTTCCACCTTTGGAGAGCTCCTTCAGGTTGCCTCCTTTGATCTTTCAACAAAGCCTCATCTTTTTTTTAGCATATGTATATTTAGCTTATTTAATATATGTATATTTAGTGTATATATAATAAACCTAGATCTTGGATTATGATGCCTTCACTGGAGGAAATGCCGAAACAATATTTCAGATTGTGTTTTTGTATGCTGCCCTGCAGGTTTTTACACCCAGTGAAAGTTGTGCCATAAAAAGATTTAGGTGTGTGTGTGCGTGCACGTGTGCATGTGGTGAAGTGGGAGAAAGGTGTTATGAAAAAGGAAGAGAAGGAAAGCCAATATACCTAGGCAGCAGACATTCTCAGATGAGTTTGCAGAGAGGGAAAAGATAGAAGTTGAGGACCTAAAAATTGCCAATGTACATAAAAAGTCTTATGTGCCTCCAAGGGTACTTTTGTATGGCATTCAAGGTACTTGGTATTATCAGCCACAAGCATTCGTAGAACGCCTCTTCAGAAGGTACTGTACAATGATGTATACATAACACTTCAACAGCAGGTTCCTTGGAGTTGACTAGCTAGGGAGACCAGACACACAAAAACATAAAGAATAATGAAAATAGGATTTTTCATTTAAACATGGCAAATTGAACCATGTCTTTATTACCACTTCTCCTAAAATCTAACTAAGATGACAAGAAACAAAAAACTTAAACCCATAAGGCAAAGAAAAAAGGAGAGGAGATGAAAGAGATGAGAAATGACAACTCTTTGAAAGCTGGAAAATTGATGGAATAGTGGATGCTGACTTCACCAAACAAGGCCTAAGTGTAAACTGGCAGTGAGGGAAAGTGAACAGGAAGCAAGTCAATTTATGCCACAGAACTGTGGAAAGGCTCCAAACTTGGTGTCACCATACACTTGTCAGCTAAGGTGCGGGGAGGGCTTGAAGACAGAAAGTCTGGTGGCAAGTCTATGTAAGAAGCTGCACCTCTGCACTTGTCTCCTGTTCACACTGTGTTAGTGGGTTTTATTTTTATTATTCTGTGTCTCTTTACTGTGACATCTTGTGAGTGAGCAGTTGTGAACACCTGTGTTCAACCTGCCATAATTAGTGGATATTATGTTAATTAAAAAAGACAGTACAAGTTGCCATGTGCTAAGAACCACTTAGGAAATAGACAATAAGTGCTATTAGACACATTGATAAATCTCTAGCACTAGATCCTATTCTCCCAATATCCTGGACAAAATCAAGAAAGATTTTTTTTCAAAAAGAAACCTAGAAAGGCTATACTAATATCAGAAAAAGTAGATTCCAGAAGAAAGAATATTGCCAGGGCTAAAGAAGGTTTTTGTATGATAATATGGCAATTCATCACGACATAATAACCTTGAGCATTTACATGCTTAATAAGAGATCTTGAAAATATATGAATAAAACTGATAGAAATAAAATAAGAAATAGACAAATCCATAATTATAGTCAGATATTTCAATATCCATACTCAATAATTGATAGAATAAGAATACAGAAAATCAGTATGGATACAAAAGACTTGAACAACACAACCAACCAATATGACATAATTAACTTTTATAGAACATGTCACCCAACAATAGCAGACATTTTTTCAAAGCGCACCCAGAACACTTATTAAAGTATATTTACCAAGGTAGCCCATATTCCAGATCACGAAACAAGCCTCAAAAATGTAAGTGGGTTCAAGTCATACAAGGTATAAACAAGGTATATCTGACCACAGTGAAACTAAAATCAATAACAGAAACATCTCTCGAAAATCTCCCAGTATATGGAAAATAAATAATACACCTCTACATAACCCGTGGGTCAAAGAAGAACTCAAAAGGAAAATTAGAAAGTATTTTTAACTAACCGAAGATGAAAGGTAAACATATCCATATTTGTGGGATCCTTCTAAAGCAGTACTTAGGATAAATTTATAGTACTAAATATTAGAAAAAAGAAAGTCTGCATTTTAAGAAACTAGTACAAAATATAAATCTTAAAAGAAGTAGAAGACAAGTAGTGATTCTATAGCATCTCACTACGCTGATGGACAGTGACTGTAATGGGGTTGGTGGGGGGGACCTGATGAAGGGGTAGTTTAATAATCGTAATATTGCACATGTAATTGTAAATTAATGATAATAAAATAAATTATATTAAAAAAAAAGAAGTAGAAGAAAGGAAATGATAAAGATCAGAGCAGAGATCAATGAAATAGAAAACAGACAAATAATAGAGAAAGTCAATGAATCCAAAACTTGGTTCTATAAGATTAGTAATTTGATAAACCTCTAGTCAGATTGCTCAGGATAAAAATAGAAAAGATACAAATTACCAATACCAGGAATGAGAAATATGACATCACTGTAGATCCCACAGATATTAAAAAGACACTAAGGGAATACTATGACAACTTTACTCATTTAATAAATTAGATGAAATGGGAAAATTCCTTGAAAGCCAAACTAACAAGTTTCACTCAAGAATAAATACATGAAATCCCCAGACCAGATGGATTCACCTCTGAATTCTACCAGACATATAGAGAAGAAATAACACCCATTCTCCTTAAAGTTCTTCAAAAAATAGAAGAGGAGGGAATATTTCCAAACTCATTCTATGAAGCCAGCATCACTCTAATACCAAAACCTGACAAAGACCTCACCAAAAAAGAAAATTACAGACCAATATCCCTGATGAACGTAAATGCAAAAATACTCAACATAATATTAGCAAACCCAATTCAAAAATACATCAAGAGGATCATACACCATGATCAAGTGGGATTCATCCCAGGGATGCAAGGATGGTACAACGTTCGAAAATCCATCAACATCATCCACCACATCAACAAAAAGAAGAACAAAAACCACATGATCATCTCCAGAGATGCTGAAAAAGCATCTGACAAAATTCAGCATCCATTCATGATTAAAACTCTCAACAAAATGGGTATAGAGGGCAAGTACCTCAACATCATAAAGGCCATATATGACAAACCCACAGCTAACATCATACTTAATGGCGAGATGCTGAAAGCTTTTCATCTAAGATCGGGAACAAGACAGGGATGCCCACTCTCTCCACTGTTATTTAACATAGTACTGGAGGTCCTAGCCACGCAATCAGACAAAACAAAGACATACAAGGCATCCAGATTGGTAAAGAAGAAGTCAAATTGTCACTATTTGCAGATGACATGATACTGTACATAAAAAACCCTAAAGACTCCACTCCAAAACTACTAGAACTAATATCTGAATTCAGCAAAGTTGCAGGATACAAAATTAACACACAGAAATCTGTTGCTTTCCTATACACTAACGATGAACCAACAGAAAGAGAAATCAGAAAAACAATTCCATTCACAATTGCATCAAAAAGAATAAAATACCTAGGAATAAACCTAACGAAGGAAGTGAAAGACCTGTACTCTGAAAACTACAAGACACTCATAAGAGAAATTAAAGAGGACACTAACAAATGGAAATGCATACCATGCTCTTGGCTAGGAAGAATAAATATTGTCAAAATGCCTATACTACCTAAAGCAATCTACAGATTCAATGCAATCCCTATCAAACTACCAACAGCTTTATTCAATGAACTGGAACAAATAATTCTAAAATTCATATGGAACCACAAAAGACCCCGAATAGCCAAATCAATCCTGAGAAGGAGGAATAAAACAGGGGGAATTATGCTCCCTGACTTCAAGCTCTCCTACAAAGCCACAGTAATCAAGACAATTTGGTATTGGCACAAAAACAGACCCACAGACCAGTGGAACAGAATAGAAAATCCAAACATTAACCCAAACATATACCGTCAATTAATATTTGATAAATGAACCTTGGATGTACAATGGGGAGATGACAGCCTCTTCAGCAGCTGGTGTTGGAAAAACTGGACAGCTACATGTAAGAGAATGAAACTGGACTACTGTCTAGCCCCATACACAAAGGTAAACTCAAGGTAGATCAAAGACCTGAATGTAAGTCATGAAACCATAAAACTCTTAGAAAAAAACATAGGCAAAAATCTCTTAGACATAAACATGAGCGACTTCTTCATGAACATATCTCCCCGGGCAAGGGAAACAAAAGCAAAAATGAACAAGTGGGACTATATCAAGCTGAAAAGCTTCTGTACAGCAAAGGACACCATCAGTAGAACAAAAAGACATCCTACAGTATGGGAGAATATATTCATAAATGATGTATCTGATAAGGGGTTGACATCCAAAATATATAAAGAACTCATGCACCTTAACAAACAAAAGCAAATAATCCAATTAAGAAATGGGCAGAGGACATGAATAGACACTTCTCCAGAGAAGAAATTCAGATGGCCAACAGGCACATGAAAAGATGCTCCACATCGCTAATCATCAGAGAAATGCAGATTAAAACCACAATGAGATATCACCTCACACCAGTGAGGATGGCCAACATCCAAAACACAAACAACAACAAATGTTGGCGAGGATGTGGAGAAAAGGGAACCCTCCTACACTGCTGGTGGGACTGCAAATTAGTTCAACCATTGTGGAAAGCAGTATGGAGGTTCCTCAAAAAACTCAAAATAGAAATACCATTTGACCCAGGAATTCCACTCCTAGGAATTTACCCTAAGAATGCAGCAGCCCAGTTTGAAAAGACATATGCACCCCTATGTTTATCGCAGCACTATTTACAATAGCCAAGAAATGGAAGCAACCTAAGTGTCCATCAGTAGATGAATGGATAAAGAAGATGTGGTACATATACACAATGGAATATTATTCAGCCATAAGAAGAAAACAAATCCTACCATTTGCAACAACATGGATGGAGCTAGAGGGTATTATGCTCAGTGAAATAAGCCAAGCCGAAAAAGACAAGTATCAAATGATTTCACTCATATGTGGAGTATAAGAACAAAGAAAAAACTGAAGGAATAAAACAGCAGCAGACTCACAGAACCCAAGAACGGACTAATAGTTACCAAAGGGAAAGGGAATGGGGAAGATGGGTGGGAAGGGATGGATAAGAGGGGAAAGGGGGCATTACGATTAGCAGATGTAATGTTGGGGGGGCATGGGGAGGGCTGTACAACTCAGAGAAGAGAAGTAGTGATTCTATAGCATCTCACTGTGCTGACGGACAGTGACTGTAATGGGGTTGGTGGGGGGGACCTGATGAAGGGGGTAGTGTAATCACCATAATATTGCACATGTAATTGTAGAATAATGATACCAAAATAAATTATAAAAAAAGAATAAATAGATGTCCTAAATACCTGTATGTTTATAAATTGAATTTTTACTTAAAAACCTTGCCACAAAGAGAACTGTTTTTTAAAAAGTGATTTTGTACTTTTTATAAACATCTATATTTATAAACTAAAAACAATTAGAATTGAAACGGAATAATTAAGAAGAGAATACAATTCAGTTTCCATACACTGAAAATGTTTCCAGAAATGTTTCTGTTATTTATTTCTATTTTAATTCCACTGTGGTCAGATATACCTTGTTGTACGTTGTATGACCTGAATCCTCTTACATTTTTTTTTTGGTATCGTTAATCTACAATTACATGTGCAACATTATGGTTACTAGACTCCCCATATCATCAAGTCCCCCTCCCCCATATTCCCCATTACAGGCAGAATAGTGAGATGCTATAGAATCACTACTTGTCTTCTCTGAGTTGTACAGCCCACCCCATGCCCCCCCCCATTATGTATGCTAATCTAATGCCCCTTTTCCCCTTGTCCGTCCCTTCCCACCCATCCTCCCCAATCCCTTTCCCTTTGGTATCTGTTAGTCCATTCTTGGGTTCTGTGAGTCTGCTGCTGTTTTATTCCTTCAGTTTTTTTTCTTTGTTCTTATACTCCACATATGAGTGAAATCATTTGATACTTGTCTTTTTCCACTTGGCTTATTTCACTGAGCATAATACACTCTAGCTCCATCCATGTTGTTGCAAATGGTAGGATTTGTTTTCTTCTTATGGCTGAATAATATTCCATTGTGTATATGTACCACATCTTCTTTATCCATTCATCTACTGATGGACACTTAGGGTGCTTCCATATCTTGGCTATTGTAAATAGTGCTGCGATAACCATAGGGGTGCATCTGTCTTTTTCAAACTGGGCTGCTGCATTCTTAGGGTAAATTCTTAGGAGTGGGATTCCTGGGTCAAATGGTATTTCTATTTTGAGTTTTTGGTGGAACCTCCATACTGCTTTCCACAATGGTTGAACTAATTTGCATTCCCACCAGCAGTGTAGGAGGGTTCCACTTTCTCCACATCCTCGCCAACATTTGTTGTTGTTTGTGTTTTGGATGTTGGCTATCCTCACTGGTGTGAGTAATATCTCATTGTGGTTTTAATTTGCATTTCTCTGATGATTAGCGATGTGGAGCATCTTTTCATGTGCCTGTTGGCCATCTGAATTTCTTCTTTGGAGAAGTGTCTATTCATATCCTCTGCCCATTTTTTAATTGTATTTGCTTTTTGTTTGTTGAGGCACATGAGTTCTTTATATATTTAGGATGTCAGCCTCTTATTGGGTATGTCATTTATGAATCCTTTTACATTTTTGAGACTTGTTTTATGATCTGAATAGGGTGTACCATGATAAATTTACGTTAATAAATGTTCTGGGTGCACTTTGAATAGAATGTGTATTTTGCTATTGCTGGGTGGAGTATTCTATAAATGCTAATGTACACATGTTGTGCATGTGAATAAGGACTGGAAATGAAGTTGAATCAATATAAAAAAATTAGACTTTAGTGTTCATTAGTGGGGTATTTTTCCTGTGTAAGTTGCTTAAAATCATTACAAACATAAGAGAAAATTTTGATTTGGATTGACATAACCAGCTGCCCTTATGGTTTCCAAAGATCCTCATTTCCTCTTACTTAGGCCCTTGTGCTGTACCTTCCTACTCTGAATCGTGGCTAATCTATGTCACCGGTACGATAGTATAAAAGTGACTATCTGTGACTTCAGAGGCTAGGTCATAAAGGTATTAAAGCTTCTGCCTTGTTTCCTGAAACACTCACACCGGGATAAATCAGCTTCCCATGAGGATACTGAAGCAGCCTTGTAGAGAGACCCCTACACAGAAGAACCTCCAACCAATGACCTGCAGCTACATGCCTGTCATGGTGGGAACAGATCCTCCATCCCTAGTTAAGTTTCCAGATGACTACAACCTCTCAAGAGACCCCACTCCAGAACTGCCTAGCAAAGCCACACCTGAATTCCTGACCCACCAAAATTGTGAGAGATAATAAATGGTTGTTGTTTTAAGCCATTAACTTTGAGCAATTTATTATGCAATAATAAGAAAAAACTAATGTTCATGTTTTAAAGGAAACATTTACTGAAAGACCACACCAAGTTTCTGCTTAAAGCTTATCTCCTTTGAGAGGTTTTTCTTAGCCAACCTAGCAAAATAGTACCCACGCTCATTCTATCCCTTTACACTGCTTTTTCCTCTTTGCATTTATGCCTCAAAGTTTATTATATAAATGTGTGTGTGTCTTTCTTCTCCACTAAAATGGAAGCCTACGAAGACAAGGACTATTTTGTTCACTACTGCCTCAAAGGCCTGAAATGCTTATACCACTACCTGATGTATGATAGGCACCCTATAAATAGTTGTTGAAAGAAGGAATAAAATGAATGATAGCCAAATCATTAATATTCACTTTTGCCTTAATTATGTACTTGGATTTTGTTTTGGTGGTCGGGGGGTCTATAGAGACACTATGAGCTGTGTGTGAATTTGTACTAACTACTTTTCTTAATGTTTGCTTTAGAGTGATTACAAGAAAAACTTTTTTTAAAACAAATGAAAAATAACATGTACACCTGCATTTTTTGTTGGTTCACTTTTCTTAGGGTATTGTGCTAGGCAGCCTCTAAAATGGACCCCAATGACTCCTGATTCCAGACACTCCTGTCCTTGTACAGTCCCTTCCCACAATGAATGGGGCTTACTTGTGCAACCAATAGGATATTGCAGAAATGCACGTGACTTCTGAGGCTAGATCATTATGATGACGTTGACAGTTCTAAGTAGAATATCTCATTACAGCTGAAATTCTTCACAAAAATAAAAAATGAAAAGGAGGCTGCCACCAAAGTAAATTTCGGAATGACTCATTTGTTTCCCAAAGAAAGCCATTTCCTGATGGCGAGTTCATTAAATCATGTTTGATTGTAGCGGCCAAAGAAGCATATCCAGAGACTATAAATTTGTTTAAGATTATTGGTCTTTCTGTGAGAACAATTGCTCAGAGATGAAGACATTGAGAGCAAAATCAATAGCCAATTAAGAAACAAGGTAAGTGATATCAACTGGTTTTCCTAGACTTTTTATTTTTTATAATAGTCTTGAGATAGAATTAACATACCATACAATTCACCCAATTTAAAGTGTAGAATTCAGAGTTGTGCGGTCATCACCAGAATCCATTTTAGAACATTTTTATCACTCTAGAGAGAAACCCTGTACCCATAAGCAATCATTACCCATTTCCTTCCCAACTAACGAGCCATAGGTACCCACTTATCTCTTTCTGTCCCTACAGATTTGCCTACTGTGGATATGTCATATAAATGAAATCATATAACATATTGTCCTTTGTGACTGACGTTTTTCACTCAGCATAGTGTTTTCAAGGTTCATTGATAGTGAAGCATGTATCAGTATTTCATTTCTTTCTATTATATGGACATACCACATTGTTTATCCATTCATCAGGTGGTTATCTGGGTTGTTTTCCATCTTTTGACTATCATGAATAATGATGCTATGGACATTCGTGTACATATTTTTGTGTGGACATATGTTTTGAATTCTCTTGGGTGTACACCTAGGAAGGGAATTTCTGGGTCATATGGTAACTTTAACCTTTTGAAGAACTGATAGACTGTTTTCCAAAGCAGCTGTACCATTTCACAATCCTACCAGCTATCTGTAAGTGTTCTAAGTTCTCCACATCTTATCAATACTTGTAATTATCTGTCATTTTGATTATAGCCATCCTAGTGGGTGTGAAGCCATTATCTCATTGTGGTTTTTATTGAATTTCCCTGATAGCCAGTGATGGTGAGCATCTTCTCATGTGCTTATCACCCATTTGTATATCTTCCTTGGAGAAATGTCTATTTACATCCTCTGCCTATTTTTTTCAAAACCCTGTATTTGTCTTTTGTCCTTTCACTTTCTTGATGGTATCTTTTGAAACACAAAAATTTCTAATTTTGATGGAAGTCCAGTTTGTTTCTTTTGTTGCTTATACTTTTGATGTCATATCTAATAAATTATTGCTTAATCCATTGAAAATCTATTCCTTCTTTTTAAGAGTTTTATACTTGAGCTCTTACTAGGTTTTTGATTCATCTTGAGCTAACTTTTGTGTATGGTATGAAGTAGGGGTTGTCCAATTGTCCCAGCACCATTTGTTGAAAAGACTATTGTTTGCCCATTGAATTGTTTTAGAACCCTATGGAAGATCAAGTGACCCTTATTATGAGGATTTATTTCTAGACTCTTAAATCTATTCCACTAAAGTATATGCCTTGATTTTGATTAGTGTATGGGTATTGCCAATACCGTTCAGTTGTTTATTCAAGGAATCAATGTTGAGTTTGAAGTGACTGAAAAATTAGCCTCTAAGAATATTCATCTGGCAAAGCTGAAATGAAACTCATTTAAAGATAATTCCCCACCCCACCTCCAGCCCATGGCAATCACCCTTCCGTCTTTATGAATTTGACCATTCATACAGTATTTGTCTTTTGTGACTGGCCTATGTCTCTTAGCATAATATCCTCGGGTTTCATCCATGTTGTAGCATGTGTCAAAATGTTCTTCCTTTTTAAGGTTGGATAAAATAATCTGTTGCATGAATACACCACATTTTGCTTATTCATCCATCGATGAACACTTGGGTTGCTTCCACCTTTTGGCCATTGTGAATACTGTTGGGAGACAGAAGTTTTTGTGAATAAGAACTGCCTCAACCACTGTTGAACACCAAATAGTTTGGAAATTAGCTTTTACTGAAGACTCAATAATGCTTCTTAATGAGTTCAATCTCAAATTACCAGGCAGACTGTTTAATGTGGAATTTTTACTACAGGAAAGTCAATTCAGCAACAATAACTTTTTTTAAATCACAAGTAGTGTCAGGTTGCTTTATGTACTCCCTGTGCTGTCAAAAGTTATAATTTGAAGTAAAATGTCCATTACCACCCAGATTTGCAGCACATATCTTTTCTGAGCTCAGCATTTTTTGGACTTCATGTCAGATGTAAAGAAAATTTTCATATTTCAAAATCCATTTAACTGTATAATTGAGGAGCTCCCATTCAATCTTCATATGGAAGTGGTTAATCTTCAATGTTATGATATTTTCTAAGGCATAGATCAGGAGAAGGATCTAAAAAAATTCTGTAAATTTCTTTCAAGCAGTTAAAATTCTTAATATCACATGCCAGTGGGTTATACACATTTTTAAATCCTTACCCTGACTAGTGTAGTTACTATCTGTCAACACAGAAATATGTTACAGAACTATTGACTATTCTCTATGCTGTCCTTTCATCCCCACGAGTAATTGATATTGTTATGAGATTTTATGCCTCTTTATCCCCTTCACCTATTTCACCTACCTTCCCAAGCCCCTTCCCCATACCACCAGTCACTTCTCAGTGTCTGAATCCACTGCTATTTTGTTCATTTTGTTTTGTTTTGTTTTTAGAGTCTACATATAAGTCAACTCATATGGCATTTGTCTTTCTCCACCTGGTTTATTTCACTTAGCATAATCCCTCTAAGTCCAACCATGTTATCACAAATGGCAGGAATTTTTTCTTTAAGGCGGAATAATATTCTATTGCATATATGTACTACATCTTTTTATCCATTCATCTATTGACACTTTGTTTGCTTCCATATCTTGGTTATTGTAACTAATGTGGCAATAAATACAGGGATGCATCTTTTCAAATCAGAGATTTTGTTTTCCTCAGGTAAATTCCTAGAAGTGATTACTGAGTTATATGGTGTTTCTATTTTTAGTTTTTGAGGAACCTGCACACTGCTTTCCACAGTGGTTGCACCAATTTACATTCCCACCAACAGTGTAAGAGGGTTCCCTTTTCTCTACATCTTCACCAACACTTGTTATTTCTTGTCATTTGGATAGCAGCCATTCTGACTGATGTAAGGTGATATGAAATCACCTTTGATGATAGGAAACACTAACTTTGAATCCCAATTGAATTAAATGTTATTCCCACTCCCTAATAAAGAAAAATTATGCTTATTAGTAGACTTGAATTATAAAACTTACTCAATTACTATATTTTTATCAAAAAATTATGGAAAAAATTTTAATGTTATTTACCTGTATAAAATTTTGATTTTGCCAGTTGGCCCACAAAGCCTAAAATATTTACTTATCTGGCTTTTACGGAAAAATTTGCTAACCCTGGAGACACAGAGAAAATAGCTTAAGAGAAGTCTTAGGACACCTTTACTCAGGAGTCAGGAAAAGGTAAAGGAGACTAAAAAGCAGCAGCCAGGGAGGTAGGCAGGAAACTTGGAGAATGTGATATCTCAAAAACCAAGAAGAAAGTGTTTCAAAGAGTATGGTGAACTGTGTTGAACGCCACTAAGGGAAAGACAAAGATTCAACTTTTGGATTTGGCAGTGCAGGAATTGTTGGTGATCTTGGTGAGTGTCTCAGTGGCACGGTGTTAGTGGACAAGACAGAAAGGAAAAAGTCAAGAAGGTTAAATAATATATTTAAAGTGTTTCACACAATGCCAGCTCTATAACATGTACAGTAGTTATCATTGAAGCAGACATTATTGGTGGCCCTCCCATTTTCCCTCACCTCTCCCATTTCAGGAATATCAGTCTGACTTTCAGCTGTGCAGATGTTCCTGATTTTATTTTCCTAAAAATATTCTCTGTCTACTGGAGTCTGCTCTGCTCACATGCAACAGCCTGTTGCTGATGGGAATTAATATCCCCAGGAGCAGCCCTCAACCATAATGGACAGGATTAGTTGCATGTATTCTTCAGCTCCCTTGTCCCTCAGATGAGGTAATGCTGAGGTATGCGTGCCCCAGTTTTTCCCAGAGTTCCCAGCAGAATTAAGAATGGGAAAATCCACCACTTATGCAATTTGAAGCAACCACCCCTGGAAATTTGATTTGTAATTATTATATCCCAAGAACCAGTGCAGATACGGATTGATCATGGCCCGAGATATTAATGGTCTCCAACTCAGGTTGAAGAACAATTACAAGGTTGAGAAAGTGTCACACTTTGTATCCACCTACATCCACACAGATTACTGTCAACATTAACATAATGTGATTATTTCATTGTCATGTTCAACATAACTACTATTCCAGGAAGGTTTTGACCAGGAAGAGAAAAATTGCAAGTAGCTTTATTGTCCATTTCAGGGACTGCTCATAATCCCATTTAAGTGAACAGTGAACTACTCAACTTTTCAACAGATGCCTTTAAATGACAGCTGATGTTGTGTGGTAAGTAGAATAATGCCCCCACCCAAAGATGCCCATGTATTTGTCCTTGGAACCTTTGAATATGCTGTTACATGGCAAAGACAAATTAAGGTGGCTGATGGAATTAAGGTTGCTAATTCAGTTGACCTTAAAATGGAGAGATTATCCAGTATTGTCTGAGTTAGCCCATGATAATCACCAGGGTCCTCAAAAGTCTAAGAGGGAGGCAGAATAGAAGGTCAGAGTGATATGACCTAAGAAGGACCTAACCAGCCATTGCTGACTGTGAAAGATGGAGGATGGGGCTCAGCTAAGGGATACAGGCAGCCTCTAGAAGCTGGAAATGGCAAGGAAAGGGATTCTACCCTAGAGCCTCCAGAAAGGAGTGGCCTTGCCAACACTTTGATCTTAACCCAGGAACTCCTGTCCTGTGTTAACTTCTGACTTGTAAAATTGTAAGATGATAAATTTGTATTGTTTGGGGTAATTTGTTATAGCAGCAATAAAAACTAATACATGAAAACTCTTTAAAGCCCTTACCTTGCTGTGTCCAGAAATCCTAACCTATTGCCTTCATGATTCTTACCCAATCCTAGTCAAGCCTTCTAAATTGAAAAGCCCCCTTAAACCAGATCTCAAAACCTTGTATCTCAATTTACTTCCCCCTTGGAAATGCTACTGAGACTGTCGAGGTACTGGCCTCTCATATCAGTAAGTAACAATCTCAGCTTTGCTTTATCAACAAATTGTTTTGGTGGTATTTTTTGGGAGCTAGCATTTGACAATTGTTTTATTCGTGTGCCTAGAACAGTACCTACTATTTAATAGATGTTTAATAAATGTATGATTTATAATAAATAATCTGAGTTTCTAAAATAATATGGAATAATACTTATGTGGATAAAGTATTTCCTATATCTAGGTATTTCCTATATCTACCTTGATATTTCCTATATCTAGATGTGACTTTCAGAAAATTATTTTAAAGCTTGAATGAAACCTTGCACATGGATATTCACATCAGTTTTATTCATAATCATAAAAAACTGGCAACAATCCAAATGTTCTTAAACTGATCAATGGCTAAACAAGCTGTGTTATCCATAAAATAGATTACTACTCAGCAATACAAAGGAATAAACTGCTGATACATGCAACAACAATGGATGAATCTCAAAGGAAAGAAGCCAGACTTAAAAGTCTACATAACGTAGGATTCCATTTCTCTGGTATTCTGGAAAATGTAAAAGTATAGGGACAAAAAGCAGTGGTTGAGGGTGGAACTGGGGCTAAGGTGAAGGGTTTACTACAAAGGGGCAAGAGGGAATGTTTTGGGGTATTGGAAATGTTCTAGGTCTTAATTGTGGTGGCAGTTACACAACTGTATGCATTTGTTGTAACTCATTTGTTGTTGAACTGTACATTAAAAAGGATACATTTTACTGTATATAAATTATACCTCCAAAAATCTGGCTTAAAAAAAAACAACAACAACCAGAAGTCTACTAACTCAAGTACCTCAACATAATAAAGGCCATATATGACAAACCCACAGCTAACATCATACTTAACAGTGAGAAGCTGAAAGCTTTTCATCTAAGATCGGGAACAAGACAAGGATGCCCACTCTCCCCACTTCTATTCAACATAGTACTGGAGGTCCTAGCCATGGCAATTAGACAACACAAAGAAATAAAAGGCATCCAGATTGGCAAGGAAGAAGTTAAACTGTCCCTGTTTGCAGATGACATGACATTGTACATAAAAAACCCTAAAGAATCCACTCCAAAACTACTAGATCTAATCTCTGAATTCAGCAAAGTTGGGGGATACAAAATTAATACAACTCTTAATTTTCCAACCCCAAGCCCCCCTTTTTGGTTTTTAAGTAAGGTCTCAGTATATATTGAAAAATTATCATTCACCTTTATGGGTATCATTTGTCACTTGGTTAGCTAAATAAAATTTATTCCAAAGTAAGTAAAGGAACCTTCTTGTAAACTTCATCAAATTATCTTCAATTTGCATTTTATTACTTGTTTAATTATTGTGTAAAATGATAATCTTCCTTGTTGCCACTCTTCATCCCAACTCCCTCTCAATACAGCCTTGTAAATCTTCCTATGCAGAATTTGAAAGAAAGCAAATAAAATTGACACAACTTCCATGGAGGACACTTTGGTAATACCTATCAAAATTAAAGATATTTTTGATCTGAAGACTCCAATTGTAAAGATTTATTGGCATAGTTGCCCCTTGTATGGGGTTATTAGTTATCAGTTGCAGCTTAGTTTGTAATTGTAATGGCTTCGCTACAACCTAAATGTCTGCTTGCAGGGAATAGGTTAAATAAGTCAAACTTGCATACAATGGAAAATTATACTGCCCCTAGGAAGAAACAGGCAGTTCTTTATGTAGTGATATGGAAGGATATTCAGGATATTTCAAGTGAGAGAAATAAGGTACTTAACAGTGCATATACCTTGTTTTATTGTACTACAGATACTGTTTTTCACAAATTGAACGTTTGTGGCAACCCTGTTGTCAAGTGTCTATTGGTATCATTTTTCCAACAGCGTTTGCTCACTTGTGTCACATTTTGGTAATTCTTGCAATATTTCAAACCTTTTCAGTATTATTGTATTTGTTATAGTGCTGTGATCAGTGGTTATGACTCACTGAAAATTCCGATAATGGTTAGCATTTTTTAGCAATAAGGTATTTTTGAATTAAGGTATGTATTGTTTTCTTAGACACTGCTATGGCACATTTATAGACTATGTATAACCATAACTTTCCTATGCACTAGCAAACCAAAAAATTCACTTGACTTGCTTTATTGCAATATTTGCCTTATCACAGTGGTCTGGAACCTAACTGATGATATCTCCAAGGGATGCCTGTACTTGTATCCTTTATGTAAAAAGAAGTATAACTGTAATCTAATATGAATTTATATCTTAGGAAGAATATACTAGGAAATGCTAAGTGACCGCCTCTAGGACTGGAGTAGTTCAAGGGCAGGGATGGGAGTAGCAATTTTTTTTCACCATTTTGTCATAGTTCCTTTTGGGTGTTGCATTAATACATTCCCTATTTATATAGATATATAAAGTCTATAAAAATAATGAAGCTTAAAAGAATAGGTAGTTAAAGATTTGAAAAGGAAAAATATTGCACTTCATTTATGTTGGTGAAGTACCAGCTTTTAGGGCTGATAAAAACATTTCCATATACACATCCCCTATAATAGTTTATCATCAAGCTCCTCAAACCCCTTGAATTTTATTAAAAACAATCTTAGTGAATGTAGTAACCACAATGTTGCTCATGTGAAGCCTTCATCTTCGTAAGACTGTATATCAGTGATACCTTAATAAAAAAAAATCTTAGTGCTTGCATCAAAGTAAAGAGTAAAAAAGCAGCTTCATGAGGCTTCTTCATGGAAAGAAAACAGGTTAAGAGTCAGATTACAAAGCGTTTTCAACTGGTGAATCAGAGGTAGTTTCTCTGTACAGTTACTGTACTGGGTTCTGTGAGACCCTTTGAAAACCCTGTCTAGTCTGTATTATTTTACTCTCAATTAATTATAGGTTGCACTGACTGGAAGGATGTAAGAGGTGCAGGAAAGTATTCAAAATGAAATCCTGTAGAAGTTATCTACGGCAGAAATATGTAGATGAAAAAAGGCTGGCTTGGCGTCTTGAGAGAAGTTCAAGCGAGGTTCTAAGCAGCCTCCGCAGAAATCCCTGCAAGACTTCCTTTTTCGACGGGGCCTACTGAGGGCTGCTGGACTCGAGGCTTCAACGCCAGCCCCAAGGCAGCAGATCTAGAGGGCTTCGGGTTCGCCCAGACCCAGGAAGGGCGGACGACCTGATCGCCTTTACCTGTGCGGTAGAACCGGACGACCCGGCTCGGGCCGTCCCCGCCCTTCCGAACCTCGCCAGCGGCTACGCGCAGGATGCGCGCCAGGACGTGCAGGCCCGGTCCTGCCCAGCCGGCCCTACCCGACGCGGCCGCTGGGCCCCGGGGTTCGGGCCTAGGCCACCACGGCCGGTTCGCGGCCTGCCCTAGGTCCTCAGACCTGAAAGATACAAACGCCACCACCCCACTGTCTCCGAGCACTGCAGGCCCCGCGGCCCTGCAGCCCCTCGCTTTCTCAGCGGGGAGGGGCCTGGCGTCGCCACGTGACGCCTCGCCCCCGCCCGGCCCTGGTCACGTGGGCGGCGCGGCCGCTGCGTCAGTCACAGTGTTGGCTGCGGGAGTCGAGCTGTCGTCGCTGCCGCCGCCAGCGGACGGGGCGGGGATCCCGGTGCCAGGTCCTCACCGTCCCGCCCCTGCCTCCTCAGTCGGTTGTCCCGGGCTGGGCCCGACCGTCATGGAGCGGGGCGGGACCTCTGCCTGGTCCGTGTGAGGTGCGTCGCCACCGCCGCCTGCGTTTTTTGAGACCCCCCCGAACCCCCGCCGCCTGTCGGAGCCCGTCGCCCTTGGCAGCCTGCGCCGCCCCCGGGCGGGCTCGCATGCGCGTCCGGTGAAGGTGCAGGCCCGGCGCCGCCGCTGCCGCAGCTGGGAAATGGTTCGGGCCTAGCGGAGCCGGGACTGGAGGTGAGAAGGGCCGACTGACTGAGGGCCCGGCGCGGCCGCGGGGTGGGGGCGGGGGCAGGGGCAGGGGAACCGGCTCCGCCGGCTCTCTCGGGGAGACCCTTCAGACTAGGGCTGCTCAGCGCGGCTTCTCCCCTCATCTTCGCGTTCCACCTCCGTCACTCCCCAAGAAAATAAATAAAAAAACCTAACCCAATCCTAACAAATTCCCAGAAATCCATCTTTCACCGTTTCTCCTTTCCCCTTCGTTCTTTATCTGTTTCTTCCCTCAGAAATTCCATTGACTTGCTTTATTACTTTAAAAAAATGCCCTTCTCGATTTCAAGTTATTTCTACTTAAAGAGAAAATAGGCCTAGATTCTGGCTATCATTACCCAACTAGTTCTCGCTTTCCTTCTCGCGATCCTGCGCACGTCTCTCCTCCCCCCTCCTCTGCGAAAAAAAAAAAGGAAAAAAATTTACGCCTTCGACTTGCTAAGGAGGTTGACTAAAAATGGGAAAGTGGGGGTGTAATACTTGATTGCCCCCCAAAAGTTCTGAATTGGTCTGTTCGCTAGTTGTCGGGATAGCTTGTATTTGGATATTGATGTTTAGGCCTTCCCTCCAGCTGCCTGTGCCCGGGGTTAATCTCGTAATTGACGTCAGTGCTTTGTTCCTTCCACTTTGCTGTTCTTCCACTCTTTGAGGATGGATCCTGGGGCACAGGAGTTTGAGGAGTATCTTTAATTGCTTTTCTTTTACAAACGATATCATTTATAGGAATTGAAAGTACACATCTGAAATACTTGTGTATGGAGTTCAGACTAAGATGAAGAGTTCGGTTTAGGGTTCTTATAGTCGCAATTCAGAATTGTGCGATTTCTTTCCTGGTGGCCATATGGAGATTTTAAACCAAGGCCAGTCCCTTTTCCGGGGACCGGCATTTTCCTTGACAGAATTTAAACTGTAGGTGCCGGTGAATAGGATGTCTGTAAATGTGACGTTTAAAATGTGTGTGTGGTTTTTTTTTAGGGCTTAAATGTTAAAAGCTTAAAGCTTTGTTTTCACAGAGATTCTCCAGAGCTTTGTAAAGTGCTTCTTTTCTTTAACTACTTTGACTTTTAAAGATTGAAATATTTATGAGAACTTTCTTAATCCGGTATTTGATAAAGAATCTTTTGTGCCCTGTAAAATCTGCTTAGAATCATCTTTGGTCATACGTGCATAAGGAAGTGTTGGCAAGTGGCCACTTGGTTTTTTTAACAAACCTGGCATCTTAAATTTCTGATTTATTTTCTTTACTCATCACTGCATTTTTTTAGTCTCCAAACATTAAAACAAAATCTTGTTCTTTTTAATTATCTTTTAGAGTTAACTTACCTAAAATGAATCATTTTTTTTTTTTATGCCAGCAGTTTCATTCAGTTTATGGTGGCTTGACGGCAGATGACTTTAGTTTTTGTTAGCTCTACAGGAATAGTAGGCAAATTCTACTTTAAATAAAAATCTTTTGCATAAACTAGGGACAAGATAGAATGCCTGGGATGATCCTACCTTTATTGTTAAGTTAAAAGAAAAAGAAAAGCTTAGCTGTGTTAATTGGAAAGTGGTCTACAATTTTGGGGTGTAAAGGTGATTCTACAGTGCTTTGGTGAAGCTGTGTAGTTAAGAATTCCTAAAGACAGTATTTTCATTCAGATTCACTTTTCACCTGTCAGATGACATTTTCTTCTCTGTGTTCTTGAGTTATTATGTCCCCTTTGTAACAGTTAATACATTCTGCCTTGTGTTGTAATTTGCTTATAGATCTCTTGTAGTGTCATTAGAGCAACAGATGTGTTTGTACCTCTATGTATCCTTCCCAGTATTTTATACAGTTATTAGATGGAAGTTGAGTGTGATGTCCAACCTAAGAGGTCACACAGTGGAAGTATTTTGACGGGGAAAAAGCTATCAGAAGAGAACAGCAGATGAAGCCTTCTGTAAGATACACATTTTATCTTTTTTGAAGAGTTAAGGCAAATGTCATAGTTTTATGTGTACCTGAGAGGAACAAAGACAACAGGTGTTTCTTCTTTTGTGGCCATCTACTGGTTTAGAATAGGTCCGAAATGTCTGAGACCTTCTCCTTATGGTATTTTCTATAAATCAGAAAGGTAATTTAAATATTGAAGGCACACCTGGACAATGATCCAGAGTGCAATGTGTATGATAAAAATTGATGACTTAGATTTTATTTTTTATTTTAACTCTGTCCTGAAGGTATCTTACTATAAAAACTTTCCCATATAATGTAAAGGTTTCCCAGCTTTTGAACCCTCAATCCTCATTACTTTTTACCCATTTTCTTTTTCATTTCCCTTGGTATTTGTATTTGATTTCTGGGAGGGTGTTTGCCAGTCTCAGTTATTGTGAAATAAGGTGTAGTCAGTGACTAAAGACTGCTTAAATCTAACCTGACCTGTTATCTTGCTGCTTTTTTCTTCAGTTTAAGAAAATCACCCCTTCTTGTAGTAATTTCCTATACCTTCTCATCTTGGTTATTTGAAGTGATACTCTAATACATGGAAGAAGATAGTAATAAGCATTCCAGTTACTACATTTTGGCTGAGCATCTGTATTTCTATTTGTCTTGATGTTCGTCTTCACTAGCATCATATTGTGAGAATTTTAATGGTACTGGTACACAGAAAATGTTAGAACCACTGAATTCATTTCCAAAATATTCCAAAAACATTATAGTATTGGCACTACTTGTTAATTCTGTTTTTGAAGGAAAAAAGTCTTTTTAAAACCTACCTGCTTCATCAGCTATACTTTATTTTAAAATCTGTAATGTTCTGAGGGAAAGCATTTCATGTAACTGTCTCTCCTGGAGTGCCTACTGAACCATAGTGGTGGCTCTGAGGCAGATAGACAAAGATTATTAGCGGATAGGGTTTTAAAATAATTATTTTGATAATTTCCTAGGATAGGTGAAAGACCTTCATGCATTCTTTTCCCAAAGTTATGTGGGGGGAAAAGTCAGGAATTGACATGAATAGATTGCCCTAGGAAGTCATATGGTTTGGCTATCCAGATGACATGATCTGACCTAGGACTGGGTGGGTCTCTGATTATTTTGTCAATTTGAGGCTGCCTAGTGGGTTATGACATTTCACTTTGACTTTTCCTTTCTTGTCATCATTTGGATAGGGACAGCTTTATGGAGAGGTGTGTAAAGGCTAATACTTTGCATAGACAATCTTTCCCACCTATTTTGCATTTGCTTCCATTTCTTTCAGCTGAAATACCACTTTTTTGCTCCTGTGCCTAGCTATTAAAATTTTACCATCTTTTTAAAATATGTTCTTTTTTTAATTGAAGTATCATTGATAAACAATCTTATATTGCTTTTAATTATATAATACAGTGGTTCAGCAGTTACCCATATTATTAAATCTTCACCCCCACTAGTGCAGTTACTATCTGTCAACATAGGAAGATGTTACAGAATCATTGGCTATATTCTCCATACTATACTACCATCCCTGGGACCAACTTAAATTATGATTGAGATTTTTGTATCCCTTCATCCCCCTCACCATCCCTTCCCACCCACCCCAACTCCTCCCCTTTGGTAACCACGAGTAACTTATCATTGCTGCTATTTTGTTTGTTTTGTTTTTACATTCCACAAATAAGTGAAATCATATGGTATTTGTCTGCCTGGCTTATTTTACTTAGCATAATACCTTCTAGATCCATCCATGTTGTAAATGGCAGGACTTTTTTTTATTGCTGAATAATATTCCATTGTGTATATGTACCACATCTTCTTTATCTATTCATCTATTGATGGACACTTAGGTTGCTTCCATCTCTTGGCTACTGTAAATAATATGGCATTAAACATAGGGGAATATATCTTTTCAAATCAGGGATTTTGTTTTCGGGTAAATTCCCAGAAATTGAATTACTGAGTTGTATGGTATTTCTATTTCTAGTTTTTTGAGGAACTTGCATACTGCTGTCCATATGGCTATACCGGTTTACATTCCCACCAACAGTGTAAGGAGGGTTCCCAATGGTTGTATCTTCTTGATATAAATTTTTTTATTATAAAGTATCCCTCTTTATCTCTGGTAATATTCCTTGTTCTGAAGTTTTCCTTGTTTGATAGAAGTATAGCCATTCCAGCTCTCTCCTTTTAATTGAAATTTTACCATCTTTTTAGGCCCAGTGCCCATTGCCTTCCTAAAATTTTGCTTGATACCCTACCCTACTCTACTTGTGATCTATCTGTGATTCCCTGCATCACTTGTATTTCTCTTAATTATTTGTTCTGCACCTAACTGTGGGACTATAGCCTGCTGGGTGACATTGAGCACTACGTATCAGGAAAGACACACTAGTAAAACAGACTGTGTTATACTATTTTATTATGTATATAAAAAAGATTAAAACAATAACCCAACCTAAGATTTCACTAAAAAAATTAACATGAATTCCTTAATATCATCACATATCCAGTCAGTGTTCAAAATTCCCTGATTATAGTTTTTGTTTTAACAGTTAGTTTGAATTCGTATCCAAGTAAGGTCTGTATGTTACATTCAGTTGATGTGTCTCAATCTTCTTTATTTTTCTCTGTAGGTTTCTATCTTTTTGTTCTTGTTCTTGTTCTCAAACAGTTGGTTTGTTATAGAAACTAGGTTTTTGCCCTAAGAGATTTCTTATATTCTAGATTGTGCTGATTGCATTCTCTATAGTTTCATGTAATATGTTCCTCTGTCGTCTTTTTCCTATAAATTAGTAGTTACATCAAGAAGCTTGATCCAACTCAAACTTGAATTTTTTTTTTTCTGGTGGCAAAAATACTTCATAGGTAGTGTTCTCTACTTCCTACGCACATGTAAACCTTCAGCCTGGCTTCTCATCCTACCATGCCAATGAAATTGCTCTTACCAAGGCCATGTGTGACTTCTACATTGCCAAATTGTATAGTCATTTTTTACTTCTTTACCCTCTTTCTATACCTGACAGTGTTAACCTTGATATTCTCTTTGATAATTGTTTTCTTCCTTATTTTTTATGACTCTGTCCCTTCCTGCCTTTCTTTCTACTAGCTGCTTCTTTGCAGACTTTTAATTCTCTGTTAATCCTTTGATATTGATTGTTCTGGATTATAGTCTTGGCCTTCTCTTTTGGGTGATCTCATCCATTTTTGTATTCCTTTAGCTACCAACTCTTAAGTGTTTTGAGGGCACAAAATTCTTTCATCCACCTGAATTATCCCCCTTTAGATTGTCCAATAAGCACTTTGTTTTAGTCAGGAGAGTGACACATAGCTAACTTAAGCAAAAAGAGGAATGTATTGGTAACATACTGAGTATCCCATGAATTCTAAGAAAGGCAGTCAAGCCATAGGAGGACAGCTAGAACTCCAGAACAGCTAGATCCAAGGGTTCCAGATGTGGTTAGGAGTACCTCTTTCTCTCTCATGAGATGCTTTTTGTGTGTTCAGTTCTCTCTTGCTGCAGACCAACTTTAACACTGAACTAGTATCTTCTGAGTTTTAAGTCTTACATCTTCTGCACCGATCTGACCCTCAATCCCAAATCCAGGAAAGGGACTCATTAGGTTAGATGTCCACCACTTTGACTAGGGGGCTATATTGTAATAACATGCTCTAGCCACAACATCCCAGAAAGAAGTGAAGTAAAAGGGCACCCTAAAACACAGTTTGTTGTCCACCGCATTTAACCCATGGCTATTTAGTAGTACACATGCACAGCCCTACTTTTCTTTCTCTCCATGTATATATATGAAAGAAAAACTTAATATTATCAAACATATATACCAGCAAACACCTTCATTTCTTCTATGGAGACAACCCAAATTCATGTCTTGTACCACATCTAGAGGTCATTGTTCTCTGAGTCCAGATTCTAAAGGTGATATCCTTTGTTAAGCCTAGATATGCTTTGATGCATGTCTGAAAATTGTGGGCTAAATACTAAATTTAATCATCCCTAACATAACATACACAGTGGGGGGAAATAATTAAACTCTTTAGAGGGCAAGAAAGAGGAAGGTATCACTGTTTTAAAAGTTAAACCATATCTTACTGGACAAGTACAGTATAAGGTAAATGTAGAACCAGCAAATTGCGTAGGCCTTCATTGTCTGCTTACTTCCTTGCAAACAGAGTGACTTCTTTGGTGAGCCAAATGAGGATTTTCAGCTCTGTCCACTAGGAAATAGGAAGATTTTCCTTGTCTGATGTGTTCGGTTAAGGTTAGCATTGACCTCTCCCTGTCATTTGGGAGGAATTCTATGTGAAGGCAGTTCTGTGTTGCTTTATCACAGCAGTTGGCAAACTATGGTTAGTAGGCCCAGTGTGGCCTACTTGTGTATGGCCTGTGAGCTAAATATGGTTTTTTAAAAAGTATTGGGAAAAAAAATCAGAATATTTGTGGCACGTGAATATTACAGGAAACTCAAATTCCAGTGTCTATGAATAAAGTTTCATTAGCAGACACACAACACACCCATTTATCTGTTTATGTATGGTCTGTAGCTGCATTTGCTGCTATTAAGGCAGAATTAAGTAATTGTGACTATATGGCCTGCAAAGCCTGAAATATTTACTGTATAGCTTTAAAGGAAGTTTGTCAACTCCTATCATAGCACATCAAATGGGCTTTAGTGGATACTTGGGTCTGAGGGGTTGCTTGAGGGCTGAGCAGTTAGTTACAAGGTTCCTATCTACTGTGATGGTGGTTAGAGGTTTTTTATTTGATTGTAGAATCCATATATATGTGTGTGTATATGTATAAACAGGTGGGGTCTGGGCATTGGCCTAGCTTTAGTTAGGGAATCAGACTTCACCACTCAACTGTACCATGAAGGTGGGATCATACTTGTAGGTTACATTGTAACATGGTTGCTTTTACTACCGCTGTGTGAGTATGGAGAGAACTTCCACAAAAGCTAGGTGTGAGGTGAGACAGACTAGAAGCTGATCAGATAGTTCCTGTGTCATGTACAGATTAAGTCTTCTACTATTTCTCAATCCCCTAACCCCCAAATTCTGCTTTTTCCTTGCCTTGGACAATACACTGCCATCATTACTTTTTCCAAAAGACTGCAAAGTGTCCTTGATTCTTCTGTTTTATTTCTCCCCATCCCCAAGATTCTACTTCCTTAACATCTTTAAATCCAAACCCTTTTTCTACATCATTTACATTTCTACTGTTTATTACTGTCTTGATGCAGGCTTTCATTTCTCACCTGGATTATTGAACCAGTCTCCTTGTTTGTTTCTTTTTCTTTTTTTTTTATTAAGGTATTATTTATACTCTTACGAAGGTTTCACATGAAAAAACAATGTGGTTGCTACATTTACCCATATTATCAAGTCCCCACCCATACCCCATTGCAGTCACTGTCCATCAATGTAGTAAGATGCCACAGATTCACTATTTGCCTTTTCTGTGTTACACTGTTTACCGTGTGACCCCTCACACCGTGTGTACAAACATAATACCTCTCAATCCCCATCTCCCTCCCTCCCCACCCACCTTCCCCCACCCTTCCCCTTTGGTAACTGCTAGTCCCTTCTTGGAGTCTGTGAGTCTGCTGCTGTTTTGTTCCTTCAGTTTTGCTTCATTGTTATACTCCACAAATGAGGGAAGTCATTTGTCACTTGTCTCTCTCCACCTGGCTTATTTCACTGAGCATAATATCCTCCAGCTCCATCCATGTCGTTGCAAATGGTAGGATTTGTTTCTTTCTTATGGCTGAATAGTATTCCATTGTGCATATGTACCACCTCTTCTTTATCCATTCATCTACTGATGGACACTGAGGTTGCTTCCATTTCTTGGCTATTGTAAATAGTGCTGGGATAAACATAGGGGTGCATATGTCTTTTTGAATCTGAGAAGTTGTATTCTTTGGGTAAATTCCAAGGAGTGGGATTCCCGGGTCAAATGGCATTTCTATTTTTAGTGTTTTGGGGAACCTCCATATTGCTTTCCACAATGGTTGAACTAGCTTACATTCCTACCAGCAGTGTAGGAGGGTTCCCCTTTCTCTGCATCCTCGCCCCCATTTGTTGTTCTTAGTTTTTTCGATGCTAGCCATCCTTACTGGTGTGAGATGATATCTCATTGTGGTTTTAATTTGCATTTCCCTGATGATTAGTGAAGTGGAGCATCTTTTCATGTGTCTGTCAACCATCTGAATTTCTTCTTTAGAGAATTGTCTCTTCATATCCTTGGCCCATTTTTTAATCGGGTTATTTGCTTTTTGGGTGTTGAGGCGTGTGAGTTCTTTATATATTTTGGATGTTAACGCCTTGTTGGATATGTCGTTTGCAAGTATATTCTCCTATATAGGACTTGTTTGTTTCTTAATTGCCAGTCAAATCTACTTCACACTGTACCAGAGTGATTTTTCCCTTTAAATTGCAAATTTGATTTTGTCACTTCTCTTCTTAAAACTCCTTCGTAGTGTTGCATCTGCAGTGTTTTTCTCACTGGGGATTCTTGGACATTAATGAGTTTTATGTGGTTCTGAAGGACTGCTTTAAAAGCCAAATATTCCCTTGGGAGCATAGTTGCTATGTTTAGATTTTGTTTATTATTGTGTTTGTGCCAAGTTATAATGCGTTTTGCTAATGATAATTTTGCAGTGGTTGAGGGAAAGATTGTGAGTACAACTGATCTTGTCTGGTATGTGTTAGTATGGACAGGCAAAACCCAAAGGAACCCCAGCATAGTGGTTAGTATCACATTTTCATTGTGAGATCTATCTGGTGGATCCCATATTTGTAATTAATCAACACGAAACTATTTGTTTGCAGTAAAAGTGTTTAGTTCCAAACTTCAGCAGTGGTTGTATTAGATGTACACTTCTAATGTAGATTTCAGTGGAGTAGTAAATCACACATGAACAAGATAGATTGCCAGAGTCCATAAGTGATGCCTCTCTAAGATTGACATGTAAGGACTGCTAGCTGGTATGGTAAGCTTGTATTTCCCTAAACCAGCAAATAAACGCTCATGTTTATTAAGTCATTTTAGTATAAAACTTATAGATTTATACTATTTGTAGTATAAAACAGTGTAAAATTATTTAAAAACATAAGCATTTTCTGCATTAATATTATTGAAGTCACATTGCAGAAGTGTTTTAAAAATACAGAACCAGACCTGAGACTACACGTTTCTAGTATTGAATATATCATTGGTCTAGTTTCTGCAAAACAACATAATCTGTCCTGTTTAAAATTTTGTTTTATATTTAATTTTTAAAGTTGTTTTAGTCTTAACAGTTACATATGAGTTGTAAACATAATGAGTTCCTACCTAATGTTATGTTTAAAGTATTTTGTTAACATAAAACATTTTATTATAATTTTTAAAAAGTTAATCCCTCCAGATCTGGGAGATTTCCTTTTCTTTGAAAAGGTTTCCTTATATCTTTCAGATTTGAGAAACAAGCCACAGGTCTGGTGTCATTCCATATATCTGTCTCTTCAGTATCTGTCTCTCCAGTCATATCTTATTTTGCACTCCCCTGTTATTTCCAACTATGTTTGATCCCTCTCTATTCCTTGGGTGTTCTGTGCTCTCTCTTCTGGGTTGTTGCGCATGTCATTATCTACTTAGAACCAACCTCTCTCCTCCTTCCTTCCCTTCCTTCCTCCTTCCCTCCTCCTTGCTACCTTTCTCTAGTCAGGCTAGCTGCAACCAAATCTTGGAGATGAGGGGTACTTTATTTTTTATATTCTTAGCCCTAGTGTAGTGTCCCTCATAGTGTACATACTAGTTAAGGCCAATGAATGAACCAGTTGTTGAATGAACTACAGTGTTAACATTGTACTTTATATGTAGTATAGGTCTATACTAAAGAGACAGATTTTAAAATCAAAGTGGTTAATGTTTCAAATTTTTTCTGCATTCTTTTTAAATATATTACAAGACTGAATTAATATTTTGAAAGAATGTTTATACTTATAAATTAATCTTTCAAAGTAAATATTTTTTGTGCCATAATGAACTCATAAGTTTATATTCCAGTGATTAAAGAGCAGTAACCTTGAATGGCCGCAGCTTCTTAAAGTAGTATTCTTGTTTACATTTTAGCACATCCTTGTTAACAGAATTCAGGATAATTAGCACAGCGCTGATTTAAGGTTGCAAGCTTTGAGGCGTATGCTTTCTTCATTCAGTACATTAGCATTCTTCTCTAACCTTTTTGGTAGTATTCTAAGGACTAAATACATTTCAAGAAACCAGGTCTTCCATACATGCAAATGAAATTGAAATTAATGAGAAATGATTCCTTTTTAGTGTAAACTCTAAGGAGCCTTTGCTGCATGTTTTTAAACTTCTATTTAATTTTGCTGCATGCATTTTTAGTAACAGAATTGCTTTTATTCTGCCATTTGGATTTACATTATTTTCTCTTGGCTTCCTCAGGTACTACAAATGAAAACAGTCTTGTAGGGCTCTGTTCAGCAGATCATTTCTGGATGTTATAAACCAAAACATTTGGTTTTTACACCTCAGTTTGCCAAGTATGAATCTGAAATTTTACAGTCTAGCACTTGAATTTGGTGAACATTTGAGAATACAGGGTTTAAGTAAAAATAGAAATTGATCACTTCTATACATGTGGGTTTTTTTTTTAACATGTTGGTTTTCTTTTAGACAAAGTATTTTGGAAAAATTGCTTTAAAACAACAGAATTCATTTAGTGTCAGTGTTACTGCTGTTATTGGATTGAGATATGTACATCTTTTAAACACAGAAAAAAGACCTACTTTCTTCTTCTTATCACATGTAACCAAAAGTCTTAACGCTTTTATTGGATTGAGATATATGTACTTTTTTTTTAATATAATTTATTTTATTATCATTAATTTACAATTACATGTGCAATATTACGATTATTAAACTACCCCTTCATCAGGTCCCCCCCACCAACCCCATTACAATCACTGTCCATCAGCGCAGTGAGATGCCATAGAATCACTACTTGTCTTCTCTGAGTTGTACTGCCCTCCCCGTGCCCCCCCAACATTACATCTGCTAATCGTAATGCCCCTTTTTCCCTCTTATCCCTCCCTTCCCGCCCATTTTCCCCAGTCCCTTTCCCTTTGGTAACTATTAGTCCGTTCTTGGGTTCTGTGAGTCTGCTGCTGTTTTGTTCCTTCAGTATTTTTTCTTTGTTCTTATACTCCATATGAGTGAAATCATTTGATACTTGTCTTTTTCGGCTTGGCTTATTTCACTGAGCATAATACCCTCTAGCTCCATCCATGTTGTTGCAAATGGTAGGATTTGTTTTCTTCTTATGGCTGAATAATATTCCATTGTGTATATGTACCACATCTTCTTTATCCATTCATCTACTGATGGACACTTAGGTTGCTTCCATTTCTTGGCTATTGTAAATAGTGCTGCATAAACATAGGGGTGCATCTGTCCTTTTCAAACTGGGCTGCTGCATTCTTAGGGTAAATTCCTAGGAGTGGAATTCCTGGGTCAAATGGTATTTCTATTTTGAGTTTTTTGAGGAACCTCCATACTGCTTTCCACAATGGTTGAACTAATTTGCATTCCCACCAGCAGTGTAGGAGGGTTCCCTTTTCTCCACATCCTCGCCAACATTTGTTGTTGTTTGTGTTTTTGATGTTGGCCATCCTCACTGGTGTGAGGTGATATCTCATTGTGGTTTTAATCTGCATTTCTCTGATGATTAGCGATGTGGAGCATCTTTTCATGTGCCTGTTGGCCATCTGAATTTCTTCTTTAGAGAAGTGTCTATTCATGTCCTCTGCCCATTTCTTAATTGGATTATTTGCTTTCTGTTTGTTAAGGTGCATGAGTTCTTTATATATTTTGGATGTCAACCCTTTATCAGATACGTTTTTTATGAATATATTCTCCCATACTGTAGGATGTCTTTTTGTTCTACTGATGGTGTCCTTTGCTGTACAGAAGCTTTTCAGCTTGATATAGTCCCACTTGTTC
This sequence comes from Smutsia gigantea, assembly GCA_032199065.1. NCBI lineage: Eukaryota > Metazoa > Chordata > Mammalia > Pholidota > Manidae > Smutsia > Smutsia gigantea. The sequence continues at coordinate 724,447 of JAVSCE010011957.1, forward strand.
ATTTTTGCTTTTGTTTCCCTTGCCCGGGGAGATATGTTCATGAAGAAGTCGCTCATGTTTATGTCCAAGAGATTTTTGCCTATGTTTTTTTCTAAGAGTTTTATGGTTTCATGACTTACATTCAGGTCTTTGATCCACCTTGAGTTTACCTTTGTGTATGGGGCTAGACAGTAGTCCAGTTTCATTCTCTTACATGTAGCTGTCCAGTTTTTCCAACACCAGCTGCTGAAGAGGCTGTCATCTCCCCATTGTATATCCAAGGCTCCTTTTATCAAATATTAATTGACTGTATATGTTTGGGTTAATGTTTGGATTTTCTATTCTGTTCCACTGGTCTGTGGGTCTGTTTTTGTGCCAATACCAAATTGTCTTGATTACTGTGGCTTTGTAGTAGAGCTTGAAGTCAGGGAGCGTAATTCCCCTGTTTTATTCCTCCTTCTCAGGATTGCTTTGGCTATTCAGGGTCTTTTGTGGTTCCATATGAATTTTAGAATTATTTGTTCCAGTTCATTGAAGAAAGCTGTTGGTAGTTTGATAGGGATTGCGTTGAATCTGTAGATTGCTTTAGGTAGTACAGCCATTTTGACAATATTTATTCTTCCTAGCCAAGAGCATGGGATGCATTTCCATTTGTTAGTGTCCTCTTTAATTTCTCTTAGGAGTGTCTTGTAGTTTTCAGAGTACAGGTCTTTCACTTCCTTCGTTAGGTTTATTCCTAGGTATTTTATTCTTTTTGATGCAATTGTGAATGGAATTGTTTTTCTGATCTCTCTTTCTGTTAGTTCATCGTTAGTGTATAGGAAAGCAACCGATTTCTGTGTGTTAATTTTGTATCCTGCAACTTTGCTGAATTCAGATATTAGTTCTAGTAGTTTTGGAATGGAGTCTTTAGGGTTTTTTATGTACAGTATAATGTCATCTGCAAATAGTGACAATTTGACTTCTTCTTTACCAATCTGGATGCCTTGTATGTCTTTGTTTTGTCTGATTGCCGTGGCTAGGACCTCCAATACTATATTGAATAACAGTGGAGAGAGTGGGCGTCCCTGTCATGTTCCTGATCTTAGATGAAAAGCTTTCAGCTTCTCGCCGTTAAGTATGATGTTAGCTGTGGGTTTGTCATATATGGCCTTTATGATGTTGAGGTAATTGCCATCTATACCCATTTTGTTGAGAGTTTTAATCATGAATGGATGCTGAATTTTGTCAAATGCTTTTTCAGCATCTATGGAGATGATCATGTGGTTTTGTTCTTCTTTTTGTTGATGTGGTGGATGATGTTGATGGATTTTCGAATGTTGTACCATCCTTGCATCCCTGGGATGAATCCCACTTGATCATGATGTCATCATGGTGTATGATCCTCTTGATGTATTTTTGAATTCGGTTTGCTAATATTTTGTTGAGTATTTTTGCATCTACGTTCATCAGCGATATTGGTCTGTACTTTTCTTTTTTGGTGAGGTTTTTGCCCAGTTTTGGTATTAAAGTGATGCTGGCTTAATAGAATGAGTTTGGAAGTATTCCCTCCTCTTCTATTTTCTGAAAAACTTTAAGGAAAATGGGTGTTATTTCTTCTCTGTATGTCTAGTATTCAGAGGTGAGTCCATCTGGTCCAGGGGTTTTGTTCTTGGGTAGTTTTTTGATTACCGCTTCAATTTCGTTGCTGGTGATTGGTCTGTTTAGTTTTTCTGCTTCTTGCTTGGCCAGTCTTGGAAGGTTGTATTTTTCTAAGAAGTTGTCCATTTCTTCTAGGTTTTCCAGCTTGTTAGCATATAGATTCTCATAGTATTCTCTTATAATTCTTTGTATTTCTGTGGGGTCCGTCGTGATTTTTCCTTTCTCATTTCTGATTCTGTTTATGTGTGTAGATTCTCTTTTTCTCTTAATGAGTCTGGCTAGGGGTTTATCTATTTTGTTTATTTTTTCAAAGAACCAGCTCTTGGTTTCATTGATTTTTTTCTATTTTTTTATTCTTCTCTATTTTATTTATTTCTTCTCTGATCTTTATTTATTTTATTTATTTTTAATTTTTATTGTGAAATGATTATCACAGTAAGTTTAGTTAACATCCCTCAACATACATAGTTACAAATTATTTTTTCTTGCGATGTGAACTTTTGAGGATTTTTCTCTTAACAACTTTTCAGTACACAAGACATTATTGCTCACCATGCAACGAACAAGTTCCAATACAGTGAACAAGCTCCCCTCTGATCTTTATTATGTCCCTCCTTCTGGTGACTTTGGGCCTCATTTGTTCTTCTTTTTCCAATTTCAGTAATTGTGTCTTTAGACTATTCATTTGGGAATGTTCTTCCTTCTTTAAATAGGCCTGGATTGCGATATACTTTCCTCTTAGAACTGCCTTTGCTGCGTCTCACAGAAGTTGTGGCTTTGTGTTGTTGTTGTCATTAGTCTCCATATATTCTTTGATTTCTGTTTTGATTTGGTCGTTAACCCATTGATTAATTAGGAGAATGTTGTTAAAAGTCTCCATGTATTTGTGAGCCTTTTTGATTTCTTTCTAAAATATATTTCTAGTTTTATACCTTTGTGATCTGAGAAGTTGGTTGGTAGAATTTCAGTATTTTTGAATTTACTGAGGTTCTTTTTGTGGCCTAGTATGTGGTCTCTTTTGGAAAATATTCCATGTGCACTTGAGAAGAATGTGTATCCTGCTGCTTTCGGGTGCAGAGTTCTGTAGATGTCTGTTAGGTCCATCTGTTCTAGTGTGTTGTTCAGTGCCTCTGTGTCTTTACTTATTTTCTGTCTGGTTGATCTGTCATTTGGAGTGAGTGGTGTGTTGAAGTCTCCTAAAATGAATGCATTGCTGTCTATTTCCTCCTTTAATTCTGTTAGTATTTGTTTCACATATGCTGGTGCTCCTGTGTTGGGTGCATATATATTTATAATGGTTATATCCTCTTGTTGGACCGCCCCCCTTTATCATTATGTAATGTCCTTCTATATCTCTTGCTACTTTCTTCATTTTGAAGTCTATTTTGTCTGATACAAGTACTGCAACACCTGCTTTTTTCTCTTTGTTGTTTGCATGAAATATCTTTTCCATCCCTTCAGTTTTAGTCTGTGTATATCTTTGGGTTTGAGGTGAGTCTCTTGTAAGCAGCATATAGATGGGTCTTGCTTTTTTATCCATTCTGTTACTGTGTGTCTTTTGATTGGTGCATTCAGTCCATTTACATTTAGGGTGATTATTGATAGATATGTACTTATTGCCATTGCTGGCTTTAGATTCGTGGTTACCAAAGGTTCAAGGGTTGCTTCTTTACTATCTAACAATCTAACTTAACTTTCTTGTTAAGTTATTGTAAACACTGTCTGATTTTTCTTTATTTCTCTCCCTTCTTATTCTTCCTCCTCCGTTCTTTATATACTAGGTGTTTTATTCTTTGCCTTTAGTTAGTGTTTGGATGGTCTGCTTTCTTTGCAATGATTTTATTTTCTCTGGTGACATCTTTTTAGCCTTAGGGGTGCTTCCCTCTAGAGCAGTCCGTTTGAGATATCCTGTAGTGGTGGTTTATGAGAGGCAAACTCTCTCAAGTTTCGTTTGTCTGAAAATTGTTTAATCCCTCCGTTATATTTAAATGATAATTGTGCTGGATACAATATTTTTGGTTTGAGGCCCTTCTGTTTCATAACGTTAAATATATCATGCCATTGTCTTCTGGCCTGTAAGGTTTCTGATGATAGTCTGATGGGTTTTCCTTTGTAGGTGATCTTTTTTCTCTGTCTAGCTGCCTTTAATACCCTGTCTTTGTCTTTGATCTTTGCCATTTTAATTATGTGTCTTGGTGTTGTCTTCGTTGGGTCCCTTGTGTTGGGAGATCTGTGGGCTTCCGTGGACTGCGAGACTGTTTCCTTCCCCAGCGTGGGAAAGTTTTCAGCAATTATTTCTTCAAAGACACTTTCTATCCCTTTTTCTCTCTCTTCTTCCTCTGGTACTCCTATAATGCAAATATTGTTCCATTTGGATTGGTCACACAGTTCCTTAATATTCTTTCATTCCTAGAGATCCTTTTATCTCTCTCTGCCTCACCTTCTCTGTATTCCTGTTCTCTGATTTCTATTCCATGACCAGTCTCTTGCACCTTGTCTATTCTGCTCTTAAGCCTGTCGATCACTTGTCTGATTTCTGCATTATCTTTCCTCACTTCCCTCACTTCCTCCCTCAGCTCTTGCACATTTCTCTGTAGATCCATCAGCATGGTTATGACTTTTATTCTGAATTCTTTTTCAGGAAGACTGTACATTTCCATCCCTTCAGGTTCCCTCTCAGGTGGTTTCTGGGTCTGGGTGATCTTTGTCTGTACCATATTCTTCTGTCTTTTCATGGCGATAGAAGTGTTCACTGGTAGTTGCCACGTATGTCAGCTGGGCTCTTTAAGACTTTAAAAAGAGAAAGAAAATAAAAGAAAAAAGAAAGAGAAGAAAAAACCAAAACCTAAACCAAAAGAAACCCCCAAAAAAACAAAAACGCCCGCCGGGAGTGGATTCTGTGGGGATGCTGTAGGTGGCACTGTTGCTCCCCTATACCGCAGTCATGGCCATGCCGCTCCGCAGGGCTCTTTATAGCTCTGGTAGGGTGGGAACGAATGGGAGGCTGTTTATCTCTGTAGGAAGTCTAAGTGCAGCCACATTTTCCCGTCGCCAGCTAAGGGGTCCGAAACTCCCCAGGACTCCCAGCCTGCTGGGCTGAGTGTGCCCGGGGGATCCCGCTCCTCCGCTGGGCTCCTGTCTCTTTAAGACAGCTGAAGAAAGCGCACACTTTTCTTTTCTTGTTTTTTTTTTTCCTTCCTGGGAGCCAGCTACAAGCACCCTGGCACTTTCCCGCTCAGATCCTGCACCTTCTGTCTCACCAATCTCCACTACACCACGCGATGTGTGTCAGCGCTCCCCATGCAGATCACCAGTGCTGGTTATTTCGCGGGGTGTACTTCCACTCCCTCCCAGCTCTGAATCCTCTCCTCCCGCTGGTGCACTGGGGTGGGTGAATGCTCGGGTTGCGGCTCCGTATCTTACCCTCCTCGTGGGGTGCCGTGTCCTCTCGGGTGTAGCTGTACGCTGTGCGGTTTCCTGTGTATTGTCTTTTAGGAATAGTTGTATTTGCTGTATTTTCATAGATATATTTAGTTTTGGGAGGAGATTTCTGCCGCCCTGCTCACGCCGCCATCTTCCCGGAAGTCTGGCCACGAGCTTTTGCTTCACATCTAATTTCTTAGAATGCGCTTAAGCACCAAGGAAATTAATCTTCAGATTTTTAGTTCTTACCTGTTCATGCTGTTAACATAATCTAGTGTTTTTGTATGAGTGTTGAGAGTGACCAGTTGGCTAGGATTGAGTTGTCTTTATTCTGGGCTCTTGTACATTGAACCAAGAAATGTCAAGCTAAATTAAGTTTGTCTGAGTGATAAATTCCTCACAATTCCAGGCCGATTGCTATCCTGCTCCCACTGGTGATTTGTTCTCCTATCTTGCCATGTATGGACATGGTCAGCTTAACAGGCTGCCCTCCCACGCCCCCACATTGCTTTTTTCATGCACTGTGAAGCCCTCCTTGTTTCTGGCTGGTCCATCAGGACCCTGTGCCTCTGTCAGGAAGCTAGCAAGGGGGCCTCAGGTGAGCCAGCGGCCTCTGCCTGGACCAGAGGACTGCACTGTTGTCTTCCTGGACCTGTGGGTGGTCTCCTGATTAATGGAGGGGTTGCAGGGCCCTTTTTCCCCTGTGTAGGCAAATTGAAAGGTCTGCTTGGTAGAGTCATGTTATGGTCTCAGCCGACTGAAGTACCTTGCAAATTAACCGGCTTAGCTGTCTTTGGAACCTGGCTTGGCTCTGTGTGTGTGTGTGTGTTGGGGCGGGGGGTTATGCCTTTTTGACCAAGTCTGTGTATTAATCTTATGTTTAAGAATCTTGAGGTTTTTTTTGTTGTTGTGGTTGTGGTTGCTGTTGTTTTGTTTGACTGGACCTAAGCTACTTTGTGACACTCACACCTCAGAGGGCCGTATGGAGATTTCCAGAAAAATACTCCCTCAGTGTAGGGGTGTGGGGCACTGTAGTCCTGCAGACATTATCCTGGGGGAATTTTCATTCATGAAAACTTCCCTGAAGTCCCAAAGGTTTGAAACCACGTATTGAAAGAGCATACCATGTTTCTGAATATACTGCCCTAGAATGTCCAACACCAAGACATATTCTAGTGAAATGACTGAACTTCAAAAAAAATGAAAAAAGTCTCATTATTTTATAAGGGAGAGCGTGTTAGATGGTGCCAGAGCCTGCCGGCAGGAGTCGAACAGTACCTGAATGGGGGGGCGAGGGTTGTATATACAAAGATCACAGGACGGCAGTCTGTCAGTGCAGAAAGCCAAAATGCTTTATTTCTCTTTGGTATATATGCAGTCTTGTTATGAAACTATCCAAAGTATATTGGCATTACAACAAAGACACTACCTTATCATACAGAGAGTTGTTTTCTTAATCAAGTTCCCCATTCCCAGGACCAAGGAATGGTTACTCTGTTCCCAGACATTCATGTCTCAAAACAACTTGTTCAAGGACAATTTTGCAGGATAAACAAGTTCTCTCTACAATATGGATGAAGTTCACAACATGGCTTCACTTATGTCAAGCAGTAACCAAACACGGCTCCCCACATCTAGAATGGCTGCTGAACTTAAGATGGTTGTGCTTATGTTCTCATGGCTCTCCACAAGATGGTCAGGCTCCTGGGCAGCAGTACTGTGCCAGGAGGCAATGGGTTGATACATGTAAGACGTTCAAGGAAAGCCTGCACCAGCTGCATCCAGGTTTTATACCCAAAAAATTCACCTTCCAGTATAGGGGGCCGTAGAAACACTGCCGTCCACATGGGAGAACTCAAGAGTTCTGGAACCCATGAGCCCTTCTGCACACTTGGGCTGTGGAGTTCAGATGGGGAGGTGGAGTGTGTGGTTACCGTGCTATGTGGGCAACTATTTAAAAGGGCGGCAGATGGGCAGACTTGGGCACACATGCTTCCTTTGTAGTGATCGTGTTGGTGTTATATGGCCACTCCAGTACCACGGGGACCCCAGTGAGTAACTGTGGGCGCTTCCAATACTCACGTCTCCCTATCCTCCCCTGCAGTAGGAAGAAAATACGTTTCCTAAGTAGGGAAGAGCTTCCGGAACAGTGCTCTGGTCGCAGATCCGCATGGTATCAGGAAGTGCTGTCCCCAACAACCACACTGGGTCGGCCCAGATGCCTCCAGCAGCTGAAAGGTTAAACCCTCGGGGCCCCAGCAGACCACGGAACCCTACTCTGCCACAAGTAGGGACCAGCTCCCCAAGCATGCAGGCAGGCCCTAAGGAGACTCCAGAGACTGCCCTGGGCAAACAGCCAGTGTGGACGTGTGTGCGGCCTGACCCCTTTCACATAGCATCACTGAAAAGACCAGACCACAGTCACGTGCTTGCTTGCGGTTGCTAGGGACGCTGCATCTGCATATGCATTGTGTGTCGCCATGTCTGTGTCTCCAAGGGGCTTACCTACATCCAGCCCCTGTCTGGTCCATATCTGATCTAGTCTGTGTCATCTTCATTTCCCCTCCAGCCCTCTGCAGGAAAGGTCTAGGTACACGGGCCACCCCAGCCCCCATACCATGGTCTTGAAACACCATTTCAAGGGCCTTGTGGAGAAATGGCTGATCCCGGATGTGGGGCAGGGAATGTTCGTGATGGGCCTGGTGGGGGCATCATGCCAGGTGGTCCCAGTCTTGAAGTTCAGCAGGGTCGTGTCCAAAGAACTCAGCAGTGACCTGAAGAGACTGCGCACTGGCTAAAACTGGGACAAGTTTCACCTTCAACGGAGACAAGAAACACAACAGATTAAAACCCACTGAAATGCTTTAATTAATGAGTTCCTGATGTTTTGGGAAAGGGATCTCCACTTTTGGAGAATCATGGGAGGGCCACAGTGGGGGGGTCACCACCCTTTCTCTCCCTCGTCCCCGGCCTTTGCCCTGCTGACCTCACTGAGCTGGCATACAGGGAGAGGAGCAGAGGGGGCAAACAGGGAGTCTTAGAATCCTGGCCCCCAGGTGAAAATTGGGGTGGCTGAGGCGCAACTTTGCCAAAGCTATGCTGGATCTAAAGCCTGGTCCTTCTTCCTAAGAACTAATCATGTCTGCCATATGAAGGCTAGAACCCTGTACCTGTTAGCCAGGAGAGCGTTGTGTATTTTCCTCGGTTCTTGTCCCTGCCACAAGAAAGAATTGAAGAGCAGAGACACAGTAATGAAGCAGAGTATAAGTTTTATTTAAAGTTACTTAAAGAGAGAAAAAGTGCGGACGACCTCAGGGAGGAGAGAGGCACCCTGAAAGGTTTAAGTTTTATTTAAAGAAAGCAAGTGCACACTTGGAGAAAGGGGAGTGTGAGCTACCTCATAGAAGAGGCACGCTGAAAGGGTGAGAGAAATTTTTAAGGCTACACACTTAGAAAGTGCAGGCGACCTCAGAGAGGTGCACTGAAGGGTTTAAGTCTGGGGTTTTACAGGCAATTGAGGTTTTTCAGGAATGCGACACGGGGCCCTGTGCAGACCGGCCAAATTGTTCCAGAATGTTCATCTTTGATAAGATGTTAAGTTTCTTTCTTTCCTTTTTTTTTTTTTTTTTAACTCAACACAAATATACTGCTTTGATGCCTTTCCAGGATATCAGCTTCTGTCTGGAAGTATATCAATCAAGACTGTCTGTCTTGCCTCCAAGGTGGGCTGAGCCACTGTCCATTGATTAAAATGCAGTCTTAGCTTTAAGATAGAATTCTTCCTGAATAAGCTGGGCCTTTTAGCAGGTGCTAAAGTAAATCTTAAAATGGTATGTTGTAATTGACACAGTGAAGACATAGGCTGTACTGAAATACTTTTCCTAATCTGGGGAGTATTCAAACTTCTAGGCCAAGTTGCTCCTGGCTTTTTTTTTGAGCTTTAACTGATTAACTCATTAACTCTGAGTCTTTTTTAGTGGGCTTTCCTGGCCGCCTTCTCTTTCCACCCTGTTCATATCTATTTTCCTGCCTAACATACCTCCTGAATGTAATTCAATAATAAGCAGGAGAAATAGAAGCCTTCCCAAAAGAGAAGCCACATAATTTCTTACTACGTAAATACAAAAAATGAATGTCCAGCCATATGACTGTCTGGGAAAGGCAGGACTGCGGATGACAGTGGAAGGATCAGGTTGCCAGGGGTCAGGGGGAAGGGGGGTGGACAGGCGGAGCCCAGAGGATTTCCAGGCAGAGAAGCTTCTCCGTGTGATGCTGTAATTAATGCTGGATACGTGTCATTATGCATTTGTCCAAACGGCAGACTGTGCACCACAGAGTGGCCCTAATGGAAACCGTGGACTCTGGTGGTGGTGATGCTTTAGTGGAGGTCCATCAACGGTAACTATCCCCTTGGGGGTCTTGATGGTTGGGGAGGCTGTGGGTGGGAGGAGGGGCACGTGGGAAATCTCTGTGCCTTCCTCGCAATTTTGCTGTGAACTTAAAACTGCTCTAAATAAAGTAAAAAAAAAATCCAAGTGAAAAAATGAACAAGTGGAGAGACGCCATTGAAAACCCAGTCGGACGATGGCCTAGTAAATCCTGCAGGCACACCCGGGGCCCTCTTGTGTCCTCCAAGCACTGTGCTGGCTGCTTATGAAAAGTTGCAGGAGAAACCCGGGCCACAGGCCCCTAGGGCCCCAGTGGTGGAGCAGTCACTCCGCCTGGGGCCTCGGTCTCACTACACCAGGAAGATTCCATTCGCCCTCAGATCAGCAAACATCGGGAGGCAGCAGAGCCAGGCCTCTCGCGCGGTGCTGGGGCCTGGAGGGCCACGCGTTAGCAGGGCCGTCCCTGGTCCCCTGCCTGTCCGCGCTGGGACGGAGAGGAATGGCTGCAAATGGGAAAACTACTGTAGAGGCAGGCGGTGCCCGCCTTCCGGGGCCTGAGTGCTTCAGCGAGCATCTCCTAGGAGCCACTTAATGCCCCGTCAGGCACCAAAGCCAGGAAACAAGACGTTCATGCCTTATAAAAATGTCTCCATGATGTCCCCGTCTTGGGTGGCCACACCGAATGGGTGCCCTGCCCCGGGCTGGCACGGGTCCCTAGCTCCCTAGCACCGCCACCCGGTCCTGAGGGCCCAGACCCACCGTCTGCCCGGGCTGCCGGCCCTCTCTCGCCCTGGCTCGGGGCGCTGCTGCTTGGGAGGAAGGGCCTGTTCCCTGAGGGCTGCCCCCCAGTCCCGGTCCTTGAGTGCCTGTGTCCATTCCCTACCAAGCACAGGACACATAAAACTGTCAAGGGGACAGGGCTGCCACGGACCCACGCCAGCCTCGCCCGTGCCCTCCCTGCGTCCCCAGGACCGCCCGCTTCCCAGCCCCCACGGTGCCACCAGGGGCACGGGCCCGCGCTGAGGGGCAGTTTTCTGGGCTCGCCTCTGGCAGAGTTGCCGCCCTGCTGGCTGCTTTCTCAGCTGTGAAGTGGGAGCCCAGCGTGGCCAGGACGCTGAGCCTGGCGCTACCCGAGCGGCCCGGTGTCGGCCCTGCCCTGTGGGAGCTGTTCCCGACCTCCCGTCAGAAAGGCCGGCGGTGGCAGCCTCAGCGAAGGCCCGGCTCTTCCTGCCTTGGTGCGCGCGCTTTCCATGCTAGCCACCCGTAGGTAGCAGGCGCCGCCCGGGCTGCGAGGACCAGCGGGGCGGGCGCCCCGAAGGCCGCCGTGGGTGGCCAGGCTTGCACCCTGCGAGTGCCAAAGGCAGGGCAAGGACCCTGACCCTTGCTTCCGGGAGGCACAGCCTCTGCGGGCCTAACACGGCCTCGGAGCCTGCTCGTTGCCATGTCCCTGGAGACACCTGGTCTGGGCAGCCAGTGTGAGGGTCTCTCTGGGTGGCCTTGAGCACCTTCCCAGTAGTGGGCAGCCGAGGGCCAGGAGGGCTGGGTGCAGGGAGCAGTAGGGAGGCACCTGGGATTGCAGGAGGGGTGGCTGGGCCTCAGCTGACTCGGCCCAGCTCAGGGTCATGACCCCAGACTGCAGAGTCCCCTAGTGTGGGTAAAATTGTAACTTTTCCAGAATATCTCACCTGGCGTTAGTACCTCTGCATATGAATAGGCGTTCAGGGGTGGAAAGAAGTAGGGCTTTAGTTCATTTGCATCATTCCACAGGGGTGGGGAGAAGTTCATCTCTTATCAACAGGTAGTTACCTGGGCAAGGTGGGCTTATCTGAACCTGCGAGGGGAGAGGGAGGGCCGGTTTTGCTTCTGTTGGAGCAGGAGAGAGAGAAGGGCCAGACTGCAGTTTGGGAGCAAAAACAGATTTAAACTTTATTTCTCCCTTTGACTGATTTCGGTTTTTAGAGGTATTTTGCCCCAGGATTTCCTCTCCCTGGACTTACACCTAGTGAAGTTGAAGCCTGCTGAGATAATGTCCTTGAAGCACCGGGGATAGTGAGGAGCAGAAGGGCAGGTAGCCACAGACTGCAGGGCGCCCAGAGGGTGGGTGGGAGCTAGGATCTGGGCAGGAGGTGCCCTGTGTGAGGGAACCCAGGGGCTGGGGAGCCCTGCAGCTCTGGGTGGAGGTGGGCAGCCCCCAGCCATGCTTCCACTCATTCATTTGCTCCATGTTGTATGCCTGCTGCAGGCCAGCTTCTGCTACTCTACATGGGTCCTCTTCTGGCTGGCTACAGGTCTCAGGCCCCAGAGGATGGCATAGAGGGGGCATCCCCATTGCACTCTGTCCCAGAGTCCCTGCACCCTTAGGGCCAATGGACAGCTCCAGCCCCTCCTCCTGGAAGGCTCCCCAGCCCCAGCAAATGGGTCACCTCTAGTGCCTGTGCGTGCGTCCTCTGCTGGCCACTCTAGTTGGGGTTATGGGGGTGCTTGTCTCCCCAACAAACCTGGGGGCAGGGAGCATATCCCCATAGGGCCTTGAGAAGTCCTAGCACACAGAGGGCAGCACCTAGAGCTGTGCCACTGGCAATTCGCTGTCCCCTGGGTGGGACATGCCTCTTGGCTCTGAGCCTCAGCTTCATGTGTAAAGCGGTGTCTCACGCCATCCCAGGGGCTAATGCACAGAAGGAGACTGACAGCTGGCTTGTGATGACCGCACCCAGCCCATGTGGGCTGAGCCTCTCACATGCTCCCCTAGAACACGTGTGTGTCCCAGTACATTCTACGTGAAACGCCCTGATCCCACCCTCCCACGCGTGAACGCTGGGACCCAGTGAAGGGCTCTCGTCCGCACCTCCATTCCACAGCTTGGTCCTTGGCTGCAGGAGGGTTTCCAGCTGCCTTTGGGTTTTATGAGACCATCAAACGCAGAGACATTAATTCAGCAGGCTAGCTCTTGACTCACTGGAAGCTCCAATAACTACCCAAAGCTGAGAGGTGCAGACGGGTGTGCCTCAGTCAGTGGCCAGGCTTTCGAAAACACAAAGGGAACGAACCTTGGTAACCCGAGGTGGTTGGTACGCCGCGATGGAGAGCCCAGCTCCCCTCCCTGGGGTCTTGAGTCCTCCTGTGGCCTGGCACAGCCACGCACCCTGGGGGAGTCGGCCAGGACCAGCCGCCCCCGGAGGGGATCGATGGAGGCGAAGCAGACCGCTGTGGACCTGGCGGGCTCCCTGCGCCAGCCACACGGGCTCTGGTCCGCACAGCTACAAGGCCTTCACGGGGCCCCCTCGCCAGGCCCAGAACCTGCGCGGAGGCCCCGGAGGGATCTGGAGCCGCACCCGAGGCCTCCCCACCCGCCCCGGGGGTGCGGGTCTCCTCCAGGGCGTCACTCCCCCTTCGGACGGCCCCGGGACGGAGCGCAGCACTCGGGGGGCTGGGCGCTGTCTCCCGCCCGACGCGAAGCGCAGGCCCCAGGCCCCGAAGGCCGCGCCCGCCCCGTGAGTCCTCTCCGGGGTAGCCGCAAGCTCCCGCCCGCCGCCTCTATGTGAGCCACGTGATCCCTCCGCGGCCCGGGGAACGTCGCGTCGTAGGTGGAGCTCCGGGGCGGGGCCAGCGTGGCTCACGCGCGCTCCGGGCGGGGCCGTGAGCGTGGTGCCCCGCCCCCAGCAGAACGGGCTCGCCTGTCGCTGCGCGTACTGGCACTCTGACCCACCCAGGCCCCGGAGCCCCTGCGTCTAGTTACCGCACGCACTCTGAGACCCCTGCGCCCTGAGGCCTTCGTGCACCGCGAGGCCCTTGCGCCCCGGGATGTCCCAGACCCCAGGACGTCCGTGCATCCCGGGGCCCGCGAACCCCGGCCCAGACGGACAGCGTCTTCCAGACCTGCGGAGGCTGCGGATCCAGGAGCGGAAGGGCTGAGGGTTTCCTGGTGGTCTGACCAAATGAGCCTTGTTCGTTGGGTTTTGTGATTTTTTGGGGGAGTTTGGGGGCAGAAACTGGGTATGAGAAAAAGGCTGGACCAGTATGTTGGGGCACAGATTTCTGGGGACTTAATAATGCCAGTGGTGACAGTGAAAACGTTCACGTGGCTGTTTGGGAGGTGGGGCATTGGCGTAGGGATGTGCTGACAGAATTCCCTGATGGTCCCCAAAAGTCAGTAGGGAAGGTGCCAGGCAGAATTAAGGAAGACTGTGAACGCGCTGTTGATGGTGAGACAAGGGGCTGTGGGTGCAGTCAGAGTGGGGTGGGGGCCTCCGGAAAAAGCAGGGCGGGATATTTGCAGTCAGAGCGATGTAGCTACATGCAAGGAAACCCCTACCAAAACTCCGTGTTAAACATTAAGCTCTAGGGTCATACTTCAGTAAGAAAAGTTAATGTTGCCCAGACAAAGAAGAGTAGCACATGTTTTTATTATGCTAATCATTTGTAGTCATGTGTAAGATTCACCTTAGCATGCCAAAAGGCCCAGGCCTATGTGCTGTCTTTGCTCTTTCAGATCTGATGGGGTGATTTTGCAAACTGGGCAACTAATTTAGCATGCAGACCCAGCTGTAAACAACATATTAAAAGGCAAGAAAGATTCTACCTTAAAGATAAGATTGCATTTTAACACCCAGGAAGTTTAAGAAGTAAGAATTTTAACTCTTTAGCAAACAGATAATACCTCAGCCCACCTTGGGGGCTGGGCAGGCTGCCTTTTGATACGCTCCTAGACTAGGACACCGGTGTCCCAGAGAAAAGTCCGGCAAGAAATTCCTTGTGTTAAGTTAATTCTAGATATTCAGACACCACTTAAGCCATTTTTTCATATTCTCAAAAAATCCTCACCTGCCTATAAAACCCCCTAGACAATGCACCACCCGGACTCCCTTGTCTCCTCCTGGTGTGACCCGGGAGCTCTGTCCTCTCACTTTATCTCTAAATAAAAGCCTGTACCTTGCTCTCCTACCTTGAGTGTTTGTGAAGCTCATTCTTTGGCTTTGTGAACAAGAACCCTGGCATCAACGGGACTAAATATGCACCGGGAGCTGAGTGGTGGGCATGCCCATGGCGGGCAGCGGTGCAGGCCCTCTGCCTTCCTGGGCGCCTCGTATTGGGTTTTAAGAGCACATACATGCTGCCGTGATGGGGTGCATGCGGCTGCTTATAGGCTGAACGGTACCCCCTGGAGATTCCTGTGTTGGATCTCTAACCCCAGTGCCTCAGCCCCTGCCCTTACTTGAAAATAGGACTGCTGCATATGTAATTAGTGAACATGGACCCATGCTGGAACAGGGTAGGCCAAAGTGACTGGAGTCCTTATGAAAAGGGGGTGTGGACGCAGACGAGAGTGTGCTTTGGTGAGGGTGGGAGAGCTTCGGCTGGGAGCAGAAGCTGGCGGAAGCCGGGTGAGGCGCCGGCTTCCAGAGCCGCGATGCAGCGAGCTGCCGCCGCCTGGCCTGTGGGGCTCGGTTCTGAAGCCCCGGGACAATCACACGTCGCCTTACAAGTGCTGCATCTGACTGTCAATAAACTGAAAAAAAACCAAAACCCCACATACAGAGCCCACTTTGGTGACTTTTTGGAGGTGGATTCCCAGAGAATGAGAGCGGCTGGAGCGCTAGCAGGGAGGGTCCTGTGGCCGTCATGTCCAGGGCCTCTGAACCCCCGTGTTGCCGGTGCTGCGAGGGGTTTCTGCCTTGGAGGTCCGACTGGTAGGTGCAAGGAGGACAGGTAGAAGGCCAGCCCGGGCCTGCGGGCGTGCAGGGAGTTCCCAGGGGTAGGGACCCTGCTGTCCTTTCTGCCCAGGCTGGGTTGGCTGGGAGGGGACGGCTCAGGCTGCTCTCATAGGCGGTGGTGAGGGGGGCCGAGCCTGGCGCGGTGCTGGGGGCAGGCCAAGCAGCGTGAAGGACCAGCGCCTTAGGGGCGAGGACGGTGAGCTTGGACTTCTGATTGTAGGAAGAGGAGGTGAGTCCATTAGTGCTTCCTCTGGAGTGTGGACACTGGACACGGGCAGAAGGCATCCTAGGGCCCGGGACACTGTGGTTTGCATACGTGGGTCACAGGAGACCACTTCCTGAGCAGGGCCTGGGGTGTCGGAGGTGGCAGGCCTTCCTAAGGTGCCGAGGAGGTCCAGCCACCCGTGCTGTGCTTGTGGGGTGGAGCCATGTCTCCACTCAGCTCCCAGCCGGCAGACTGCCCTGAGCACTAGCGTCAGCCCAGGCTCTTCATGCTGACCATCCAGGAGGACCTGCTCTGCACTGTGCTTTGTGACCATGACGTCTGTCCAGATGGTCCAATTGCCCATGCAGGGCGCTGGCTTGGTGTTGCCGAGGTTTGAGTCCTACCCCCAGGACTTGTGAATGGGGCCTTATTTGGAAACAGGTCTTTGCAGATGTAGTTAGGATCTAAATTAAGATGAGGTCACCTGGATTATGGTGACTCCAATCCAGTCATCAGTGTCCTTATAGAAAGAGATGTAGAGATATAGGACATCGAGGGGACAGACATGGGACAGAGGCAGAGAGCGCAGTGATGTGCCTGCCAGCGCAGGGGCAAGGATGGTGGGGGCCACCCTCGCTGGGCAGAGCGCGGACGGGCCCCCTCAGAGTCCCGGAAGGAGCCTGCCTTCCCTTGACTCAGCCTCTGTTGCTTGGAGACCCCCACTTGGTGGCACGGAGCGGTGGCAGCCAGTGTGCTGCAGGGGTGTGGGCGGGCAGGCGGGCGCTGGGCCTCCCCCTGCCGAGTGGTGATTTCCCCTTTGCAGTTAGTTTCTTGTAGGGTGAGGCTGCATGCCTGCACGCCTGTGCTGCTTCCGGCAGGCTCCCACCCGCCGATTTTCGCATTTGTCAGTCATTCTTGCCCGAAACATTATGGGATGTTTGTCAAGGGGTGACTTAAAAATCAGTTCCATCCTGTGTCTGCAATTCTTGGTTGACATTCCACCGAAAGAAAGAGCTTTGGCCCATGCACATACTTTTTCTGTCACTTATGTCAGTGAGGCCATGGGCCTCTGCTGTGACCTGGTGTGTAACCCGTGCCCCTCAGGTGCCCTGAAGCCTGTCACCACTCTCTGTGTACATCAGACTTTCTGAAGCCCGGCCCCACTGTGTCCCTGCCCCAGGCCTGGGAATCAGCATCCTCTCCCAGGACCGGGTGGCCTGTCTTTAAAATACTAGCTATTGTGCTATTTTTCAGCTTTTGCTGTGGCTGCTGTACCCCTCTAGGGTTGTCGGTGCTGGATGTCAGCAGGAGGATGTGAGGCCTCCAAGGGGTGGATGTGAGGGCAGAGGAGGGAGCGTGGCTCCCTTGTGGGCTGGTGGCCGGCCTCTGCACATTAGCTAGAGGGCCCTCGTCCAGGCAGGGCCTGGGTGGACTTCCAGGCATAGGCAGCAGGGCGTACGAACTGCAGGTGCTGTTCTGCGGCTCAGCGGGCCCTGTCCAGGTGGCTGTGGCCAGTAGAGTACCTCTTCTGAAACACGTTTGGGAAGGGCTACTTCCAGCTCAGAGAGGCGCTCGCCTGGGGAACCAGTTGGCCCTGGCCCTGGCAGAACGCACACCCATCTGAGCCTTGGGTCCCCCACTGTGCTGGAGAAGGTGGCTGTCTCTGCCTGGATGGCGGGAACCCAGGGCGGTGTCAGCTCTGGGCATTCCTGCTGGTGGCCTGGAGGGCAGGATGTCAGCCTGGGGTGACCATGAGCAGGGCTGACATGGAGCACCTGTCTGGCCTGGGACAAGCTTCCTGGGTGGGCAGGCTTTTCTTAGGACATGCTCCCAAACTCTAGGTTCCCTGGGCCTGGAAAGCCCTGTCCACATGCTTCTGCTGTGTGGGGGTCCTGGAGGCCTGGGCGGGCTCCTGTGTCCTGCCCCACCTTTGCTGGATGCCTGTTTCCCACCTGAGGGGCTGGCTTTGGGCCTGGTGTGCTGGAGGTGTGAGGAGGTTGGGTGATTCCTGGAGGGCACCCACATGTGTCCAGAGGGGGCCTTGCTGGCATTTTTTTGGCATCGTGGGAGTGTCCACATGGCCTCCTTGGACCAGCCCTCGTGCCCCACCTGCGTGTCATGAGGCTGAGTGCCCCTGTGTCCCGGGGTGGCCCCCACTGCAGCCCCCGTTGCCCACGGGGTGTGCTCACCTGCTGAGGTCTGGGACAGACACTGATGCTGCCCAGAGTGACCTGTTCAACTTGCAGTGGGGCCCCTGGGCACAGGGCTGCTCTGGGGTAGGGGAGTGTGAGGGGGTGGTTAGTGTGGGTAAAATTGTAACATTTCCGGAGTATCTCCTGGGCTTTGGTGCATTTGCATATCCTCAGGGGTGGAGAGAAGATCATCTCCATGTCAGTGGGTAATTACCTGGGCAACTGAGGGTGTGTCTGAACCTGAGAGATCAGGGGGAGGCTGGTTTGCTTCTGCTGCAGCAGGAGAGAGAAACAGCCCTGGACTGCAGGTGGTAAGCAGTAAATGGGTTTTAAATTTTATTTCTCCCTTTGACTGATTTTGGTTTCAGAGGTATTTTGCCCTGGGATTTCCTCTCCCCAGAATTACATCTGGAGGCAGTCAGCAGGGTGCCTCTGAACCTGAAATCTGTCATAACGGGTGCGACCTTTGGGAGGGCTGCTCCTGTGGACGGTGGGGAGGCCCCAGCGGATGCAGCGGCAGAGGGTGCGCTTCACCTGTTATCCCCCCAGCTGTGGGGCTTCCAAGTTGGGAACCCCTAGTGGGGAATTGGTCTCTTAGAGGGGTGGGGCCTTCCCCAGAACTGGGAAGGATGGAAACACCGGAAGCTGCAGCATTAGCCCTCCGTGAGTTGGAAGACTGCTTGGAGACCTTAGGGAGTCGTGTAGTCGCTGGCATTGTGGGGTCTCTTTTCATCAAGATAGTGGAAAATGATATACAGGAGAAAGAGGATTATAGAGAGGGTTAGTGAGGAGAGAGAGGGACTCAGGCAGGAGAGAGACCCACTTCAGCATTGCTTGGAGGAACTGGGCGATAACCTATGGGACGCTGTTAAAGAAGAGAGACAGTTACTGAAAAGGCAGATCACGCTCTTAGAAGATTCCTTAGTGGTAGAAAAGCCGCATTTCAGGAGGCTGTGGGGAAGGGGAGGAAAGAGTAGCGCCTTCAGCCCTGGAAATGGTGGAGGAGGAGCCGTTGGTGGAGGAGCCTGAGGCGGGGCCATTGGCGGATCTGCTCCCCAGGCCACCTCTGGAGGTACTATGTTCTGTTTTAAAGGCCCACCCAGCTGTAATAAAGAAAATAAAAATGAAACAACCGCGGGCTCCTCAGGGGGAGGAGCAGCCTCCTCCCCGGGTTGTGGAGCGGTCCATGCTCCGCCCCTAGACCCAGAGGAGCTGGTGGACAGGAGCATCCGGTTTAGGCAGAGGCCATCAGAACCTCTGCCAACATGGCTTTTACGTCTCTGGGATATGGGGGTGGAAACCATTGTTGTGTCGGGTACTGAGATGAGTAGAATGGCTTCCCTGATGACTCACCCTTCCCTCCGGCAGCGGTGGCAAAAATGACCATTATGCCTCACGGAATCAGACACTCCTGGAATGGCTGCCAGCTTCCAGCAGGATAGTTTGGCCTAATCAGGGTGATTCACCATATTTTCCCAGTAGTTGGAAGACATATTCAGAGCTCCAACAGGTACTGCGGGAATTGGGTATGAAAAGTATCTATGACATGGACCCCCAGGGCCCTGATGAGGAGGTGTTCACTATAGGAATGAGAAACCTGGTGCTGCATACAGCTCCCACATCTCTCTTTGAGTCTCTAGTGAATACTCTTGTCCCCCACCTAGGGCAACCCATAAATGAGGCTACTCGTACTTTAGCAGATCTGCGGGAGGTTGAAACTATAAGGTCACTGAAAGGAGAAGTGCAAAAGGCCCCGTGAAGGTCTGGAGGACCCAGATGTGGGTTGATTGATAAAGGCCGGGGTAGTGAAAGAAAAACTCAATGGGAAGCCCAATAGAATATTGTTAGAACTGTGGTGCCAATTAAAGCCAGGGCAGCATCTCCAGCCGCTGAGGTCCAGGACACGGAAACCAGAGTAAGGCCTCATGCCCGGCCTGTGTCCCTGCAAAACTTCATGGGAGACAGTACTCAGGATTCGCCTGAGCCCTCACCCCCACAGGAGGATGATTGGGCATTGCGGTTCAACTGGGGGGGAATCAAAGTCCCCACCTTGGGGGACATGGTGGGGACCAGAGGCCACATGTAGAATTAGCAATTCATTGGTCCCCCGTAAATGTACATGTCCTGGTGCTGGTGGACACAGGAGCTGAGTGTTCTTTGATTCATGGCAACCCTGAGCATTTTCCTGGGACCCCTGCTGTGATAGATGGCTATGGGGGAAAGGCAATTAGAGTGAAGAAAGCCAAAATCTCACTGGGGATAGGGTGTTTACCCCCAAAGGAGTATACTGTGTACATCTCTCCCATCCCTGAATATATTTTGGGGGTAGATATCCTGCAGGGCCTGTGGTTACAGACCACTGAAGGTGAGTTCTGGTTACCTTGAACTCCAGGGCCACCTTCTCAGGAGGATTAAGAATGTGGTTCAGTTGGCCTCAGCAAGAGAATGGTGTCAGAAAGGATATGCTTCCTTTTATGATTTCTAGTGGATTGTCATTTTTTTCAATATCCCGGTCTTGAAGCCTCCTTGCTGTGTCTGGGGAGTCACCCCCATTTGGAGGCAGAACCTGCTTTTCATTATGAAAGTGTATCAGTTAACCAGGTGCCCACCATCTTTCGCAGCTGGGGCTACCTCACTGCCCTTGACACCAGCCATCAGACAGACAGACTGAGTCAGAAGCTACTGCTGTGGGGAAGTAGGGACTGCACAGAAGCTCATCTGGGGGATCTGTTGAGGCAGCCACTGGAGGCGACCATGGCTTGTGGTGGTGCTTGTAGCAGTGGTGGGTATCCAGTGTCTGGATGTCAGTGTTGGACACTGCATTGTTGTGCACAGTGGCAGTTCTGTGGCATCATTTGGGCTGGGTGCCTGGATGCATGGGCCCCAGAGCCTTGTTCTCTGGAGTTCATATAAGCAACCCAACATCTTTTTTGTTAACTTTAAAATTCTGATATTACTTAAAACTGATAGAAAATTTGTGAGGATGCACAAACAATTCCTATATGTTCTTGGTTTAGTTTTTTTTTTTGTTGTTTCCAAATGTTTCTCAAAAAATTTTTTTGGAAATAATTTTGGACTCACATAGAAGTTGAAAAAGTAGAAAACAGAGTTCCCATATATCTGTCACCCAGCTTCTCTCTCAGTGGTAATAACTTGCAAAACCATAGCACAATTATGAAAACCAGGACACTAATGCAGATTATTAGATAAAGCTGAGAGTATTTGGATTTCAGCAGTTTTTATATATAACTTCTAATGTGTAGCTCCTACAAAGGTTGATCTCATGTATGTATTTGTGCAAGTACCACCATGATCAGGATACCAAACTTCCATCAACTAAAAGAAATTCTCTTGTGCTTCCATTTGCAGTCACACTGTAACTCCCAAACCTAGTCCTTGGTGACCATCGATCATTCTCTACCACAATTTTGTTATTTCTAGAATGTTATGTCAATGGAATCGTATGTTATCATACACATTTCCTAAAGACAAACAATAATTTTAGAAACAATTCAACCTAACTAAATAATGAAGAGGCTCATCTCTTAAATACACCATATTCTATATAGAGTCTCATACCCATTGTCTCCACTTTGAAAACATTGCTTTATATTATCATACAGAAAAATCTTGGAACCCATCTCCTATATGCAAATGATTGGTAGACATGGGACTCCAGAGCTGTTTCATTTGTCTTCCAGAAACAATCTATATACTCCTGCTGCCGCCTTTAGGTAGATAAATGCCCAAGAGAGGTTTTGAAATGGACATTTAAAAATGTGGAATCAAAGGTAATGTAGAGATTTATTGCCTTCTTGTCAGTAGCAAGCCTCAAAAAAGGGTGAGAATATGTCTATATGTGTTCCTTCAGTTACATATATATAAAACACAATGAGCACTTTGTTAATGATATTTGTTTATAACATAATGTACCATGACTGTTCATATTGGTACGAACACCTGACCTCTTTGATAAGGGAATGTTCTCATCACAATTGACTCAGTTTTGTAGAAACAACAATTACACAAAGTGTTTTGGCTGACTGCGACATACTCATCTACCACGAGTGTGTCTTCTGGTCTTTGCGGGAAAAGTTTACCTCATTTGGCCCTTTGGCATCCACTGGCTTATGCCTGGCATTCAGAGTAGTGTCTAAGTGCTGGAGGTTGCAAATGAAGTGCAGGTAAGGAATTTAGAAACAAAAGAAGTACCTGAAAGAAAATTAAAAAAATATTTTTTGGAAGGCTTAATGTTTGTTATTGAGGTATAGTTGACATTATAATAGTTTCAGGTATACAATGTAGTGATTCAACATTTACATACATTTCAAAATGCTCACTACAGTCAGTGTACTTACCATCTGTCACCATACCAAGTTACTACAGTATTATTGACTATATTCCCTATGTTGTATTTATTTTATAATTGGGAGTTTATACTTCTTGATCCTCTTTACCTGTTTTGCCTGTACCCCCACCCCCAGGGCAACCACCAGTTTGTTCTCTGTATTTGAGTCTTTCTGGGTTTTATTTTTTTATTCATTTGTTTTAGCTTTTACATTCCACATGTAAGTAAAATCATATGGTATTTGTCTTTTTCTTATTTTACTTAAGGTTATACATTCCAGGTCCATCCCTGTTGTCACAAATAGCAAGATTCATTCTTTTTTAAGGCTGAGGAATACTCCATTGTATATATGTGCCACATTTTCATTATCCATTCACATTTTGATGGATGGTAAGGTTGCTCCTATATTTCGGCTACTGTAAGTAATGCTGCAGTAAACATAGGAGTGCATATATCTTTTGGTCTGAAATGTCTCTTGTAGGCAGCATACAGATGGGTCTTGTTTCTTTATCCATTTTGCCACCCTGTGTCTTTTGATTGGTGCATTCAGTCTATTTACATTTAAGGTAATTACTGATAGGTAGGTACTTAACTGCCATTTTGTTGTTTTCTGGTTGTTTCTATAGTTCCTCTCTGTTGTTGCTTTCTTTCTCTCTTATACTCTTTTCTTATTTGATGATTTTCTTTAGTGTTGTGTTTGGATTTCCTTTTTAAATTTTTTTGTATATTGTCAGCTTTAGGTTTGTGGTTACCTAAGTTTCTAACAGTCTGTATTTATATTAAGTGGATGGTAACTTTATTTTGAACACTGTCTAAAAGTACTTCTTTTTTATCTTTTCTCTTCTACACTTTATGTGGTGTCATATCTGCATTTTTTGTGTATCCCATGACTGATTTTGTGTATAGTTGATTTTATTATTTTTTTTAAACTTCTTGCTTAATAAGTAAATTGGTCTTCTACCTTTACTGCTGAGTTCATTTTCTTTGTTTTATTTTTTTAATCAGAGCAAAAGATTTATTTGAATAAATACCAAGGGAGGAGTGGGACAAAGTCAATGTAGACAAAGGAGAAATGCAGTGAGTAGAAGAAATTTGGAACAGAGAAAAGGAAGTATCTTGTATGGACATATTAAATACTGCTTGGAGATTTGCTGTGGGGTTGCAGATGGGTGTTTTTACAGTGTACCTCCACCACATGGACCGTGTCTTGCAGTTGGCAGGGTGCCTAACACAATCTTCCCTGGTCTGCGACCTACTTATCCTGTCATAGATGTCTTCTTGTGGCCTGCGCCTAATGGCATTTAAGTGCTCAGCCCATGCCCGCAGGTTGCGGTTGTTTTTGTCCACAAGAGACAGAAGCAAGGGGAGTGCCCCAGAGGGTAGGAAAGTAGTGCCTCCAGCCAGTGAGCGAGGCACATGCAGCTTAGTGGGGATAGCGACCTGAGTCCTGGTACCAAATACGCTGCAGGTTGCATTTGTTCTCCTTGGTTCTTGTCCCCGCTGAAACAACGAATTGAAAGGCAGAGACACAATAGCAAAACGGAGTGTAAGTTTTATTTGAATACACTCCAAGGGAGGTGTGGGCCAGAATCAAGGCAGACAAAGGCCCTGTGAGTTTATTTTCACTGATGAAAAATATTTAGGCTTTAGAACACTTCCATTTACAGAAGTCTCTTTAACATATCCTGTAAGGCCAGTTTAGTGTGGTGAATTTCCTTTAAATGTATTTTTTTATTTTGTTTGCTAATATTTTGTTGAGTATGTTTGCATCTATGTTCATCTGGGATATTGGTAATTTTCTTTTTCTTTTTTGTAGTGTCTTTGGTTTTGATTCAGGGCAGATATAGCTTCATAGAATGCATTTGGAAGCATTCTCTCCTTAAATTTTTTGGAATAGTTTGAGAAGGATAGGTATGAGCTCTTCAAAAGTTTGGTAGAATTTACCTGCAAAGCCATGTGGTTCTAGACTTGTTTGTTGGGTGTTTTTTGATTACCAATTCAATTTTTTTATTAATAATAGCTCTGTTCAGATTTTCTATTTCTTCTGGGTTCAGTCTTGGAAGATTGGTATTTATCCATTTCTCCTAGGTTGTTGAGTGTGTTGCATTTTTCCTAGTAATGGCTTACAATCATTTGAATTTCTATGGTGGTATTTGTAACTTCCTGAACTCTTTCATTTCTGATTTTATTTGAATCCTCTTTTTCTTGATGACTTTGGCTAAAGGATTATCAATTATTATTTGTTCAAAGAACCAGTTCTCAGTTTCATTGATTTTTTTTTTTAATTGTTCTCTTAGTCTCTGTTTCCTATATTTCTGCTCTGGTCTTATTTTTTTCTTCTACTAACTTTTGGGCTTTTTTCTTTTTCTACTTCCTTTATTGTAAGGTTAGATTATTGAGATTGTTCTTGTTTCCTGAGGTAGGTCTGCACATTACTGTAAAGTTCCCTCTTAGAACGGCTTTTACTGCATTTCAAAGATTTTGAACCATTGTTTCTATTTTTCTTATTACGTATTTTTTAAATTTCCTGTTTGATTTCTTTGTTGACCCATTGGTTGTATATATTTAGCCTCCAGTATTTGTGTTTTTTTTTCTAGTTTTTTTCTTGTAATTGATTTCTAGTTTCAAACCATTGAATAGGAAAAGTTTCATACCATTGAATGGGAAAGATGCTTGATATGAATTCAATCTTTTAAAATTTGTTGAGACTTATTTTGTGACCTGACAGGTGATCTAGCCTGGAGAACGTTCCATGTGCACTTGTAAAGAATATGTATTCTGCTGTTTTTGGAAGGAATGTTGTATATGTATCTGTTAAGTCTATGTGGTCTAATGTGTCATTCAAGGCCACTGTTTCCTTATTGGATTTCTGTCCGGATGATCTATCCACTGATATAAGTGGGGTGAAGTCCTGTTTTATTATTATATTACTTTCTATTCTCCATGTCTGTTAATATTTGCTCTTTTCTTTAGGTGCTCCTTCGTTGGGTGCATAGATATTTACAACTGTTATGTCCTTTTGCTGGATTGATCTCTTTATCATTATGTAATACCCCTGTCTCTTGTTACAGTCTGTCTTGGAGTATATTTTATCTGAAAGAAGTATTGCTCCTCCACCTTCTTTTCACATTCATTTGCATGAAATATCTTTTTCCATCACTTCACTTTCAGTCTGTACAAGTTTTTAGGTCTGAACTGAGTCTCTTATAGGCAGCATGTAGATGTGTTTTTTTAAAATCCATTCAGCCACCCTATGTAAAGGACTATTACTTACATATGCATAATGAAATTATTTTTATTTTAAAAAACACTATTTGTACTAAATATATGGTGATTTTACATATGGGGTATCAATGAATAAGATAACCTATGGCAAGTATAGAACTTTAATGTGAGTATGCTTATACAAATGCTCCAGAAAAAAACTGATAATTCAGAACTTGCCAGTTTTGTTGTTGAGAGTCATCTTTGCAGTTATTCTTTCTTACCATAAGGGGTTCCTGTTCCTTAGCTGTGTTAAAGCTGAAACAGGCTTAAGCATCACTAGGTTAGAGCTTTAATAATGTCCCTTGATAAGACTCAGATAAACTGGGGATGAAGTCATGCACTGTAGCTAGATAAACTTTCGACTTGGAAGCCCTTTTTGTCAGTTGCCAGTGATATTTGAGAAATAATACAGTGGCCATAAGAAATTAACCATTTTGTACTTATGCAAAAGTCAGAACAAATGATCGGAGATAAATTAGCTCTGAGGGGCCAGCAAGACAGGACTCACTCTGCAGGTTGGGAAAGGAAGCCATGATCTGTGAAGTTGTAAGAAACCTCTGCATTGAATATGACTATATTGCTCTGTTACTGTCTAGAATAATTTCTCCTTTAGTATTGAATGACATTCTCTTGACATATTTTCTTGTCAGCTAAGTAGAAAGTATTTTTATCCATGTGTAGGCAATGGTGAACTGATGGAAGTGGGCAGTGAAATAAATTCCAGAGCACTGCTGTCCATCGGTACGTTCCCTGACAAAGGAAATGTTCTATATGTGTGCTGCCCAATAATGGTAAACACTAATCACGGGCTGATTGAGCACCTGAAATGAGACTAGAATGATGGAGGAACTAAATTCTAAATTTTATATAATTTTATTGAGAACTAATACAGGTATCTAGAGGTTACACTATGGAACAGCACAGCTCAAGAGGGAAAATAAACTCAGATGAGAAACACAGGGCTTATTTAAATTGCAATTCCTCCCACCTAGAGATTTTGTTTCTAGAGGTCTTCATTTCTAAAACCTTAGACATTTTATCATTTATTTCATTGAAAGGGGCCATTTGTTTATAGGCTCTTTTGACTTATTTTGCTCAGAGCTTTAGCATTTAAATGGACAAGGTTCCTTGACAAAGTGTCCTTTCTTTCAGGTGTGCCTATTTATTCCCTTCTTGACCACACTGCATTCTTCCTCATCTTCATGAGACATACAAGGGCAAGCACATAGGAAAACATGTAAGGAAGTTTGTATATGTAGACACAGAACTTCTTCAGCTTGTAGCAGGCTGGCTTACAAAGGTTCATTTGTGAAATTTGTGAAGTATGGTTTTGAGACTTAGGAAACCCATTGACTTAGGGTACAGGAACAGTCTATTAAATTCATTTAACCCTAAATGTAAGTGAAGTTATATTTTCTATACAAAATAATTGAAAACAACAAAGTTAAAATTCTAATAGAAATATAAAACTAAAAATAAATGTGACAGTTTTCTATCTTGGTTGAAAAACATGAAATAAGTAGAAAAACGTGTGTAATTGTTTTGGGAGTGGGGGGAAACAAAGCATGTGGGTGAAAAAGAAATTAGATGACAGAGTTTAGCAAACCACCTTGGAAGTGGTACATTCACCACTGGTCAGCCAGGAGTTAGTATGGGTGTGGGCACCTGTCCAGTGACAGGTACAGAACATTTTCTAAGGTGACTGCTTAAAACTGGTTGTGGTATAATACCTATACTTTCAGCTTTTATTATTATTTTTTAACAAGACTCAAGCAATACCTGAATTACATATGACTTAACTTCTTCTCCATAAGCTCTGGGAATTAGTCTTATCAAGCAGGCCCACCCTTCCCATGGGTTTGGAAAGAAGAAAAATATGTGAGGAATGTCTTGGTTGTAATCCTACCTCCAGCACCTGCACAGGATCTGACAGCAATTGTTGAATACAAGATTGCAATACTAATGGTTGAGTGAACACAGCGGCTCTGTGCAGAGCTGTTTGTACAAGAAGGAAATGAAGGAGTGGCTCTGTAACCTGTGGACACTTGTTGGGCACTCTTCAAGGTGGTTAAGGATTACTAATTTTGTGTCTAGAAACCAAATGTCAATAGAGATAGCCTAGATTTGTGTGTCTGAAGTCAATTACAATGCAAGTTTACAGAAGCTTTTATTTGTATGGATTTGTATCTTTTCGTTGAATTTGCATTATTAATGTACTCTTTTCTGTAGTGTGGTCTAATTGACGCATTTGATAAAGGGAAGGTTCTATGAGGCTTCCCCTCAAACTGACACCTACAATTCAGCTCCCTCGGGCCCTGTGTGAGAAAGAGCCAGAAAAATGCAGTGTCCCACTGACTGCTTCCTGGGATGCTATCATTTTAGTATGATAACTTAACTGAAAACTTGGATTGTTTTGCCTTAAACCTTTTTATCTAAAATTTAACTACCTCTGAGAATTTCTACACCTACTCAGGCATCCTTTTTTCCCCAAAAACTTTTGAGATTTTGTATTTCCAAACCATTTTTATCAAATACACTGGGCTGATTTCTGCTTTAAGACAAAATATAGGAAACAATGGTATTCAGACATTGGCCATCAGGCAGAAAAATATGTGAGGAATGTCTTGGTTGTAATAAGTGGTCCTTATGAGAGGGCAAACAAGCTAAGTCCTATAACTGCCTAGCTTACATCCTAGGGAGAGTTTTTGGCCACTGTGCAGGATGGGCGAACCCAAGTAAACTGATTATAGTCAATTCCTAGAAATTGTGTAATTATACTTGTAAATTTTCCAGCTGGACTTGTATACTAGAGATATTTAGGTGAAATTTTATGTTCCAGTCATGCCTGCATCCTTCTTCTGGGGGAAACCTTCTTTCTGCCTACGGCTGTCATGGCACAGTGAGTGGGATGATCAATCAGTGAACGTATCCCTCATTCTCTGATTTTGACTGCCTGGGGCAGGCAGCAGAGTTCATGCTTTGATGAAAGACAAATGTGTTGCTTGGCAAGAACTTTGCCTCCCATTCTTGCTCCATTTTGGATAGTAACTAATTGACCAGTTCAGATCATCTCTCTTGGAAAGCATAAATGGCGACAAAAAGGGAGGCCTGCTAGAACTTGTGTGTTAAAAGACTGAGCTGTTTTGGTTTTGCATAATGCCTGATATATATCTCAATCTTAAATATACAACAGTCCAGAGTGACAACGTAGCTACTGAGATGATTTCTCTCACAATAAATCTTTAGTATAAACTAAAAGGAATGATTTATTATTCTTATTAATAATAGCTGTGGTTGATTACTTACTGTGAACTAAGTTCACATATTGTAGCACCTGCTCCAACACTCTTGTTGAAATGTTTACTATAATTTTAAAGATCATGGTCAAGGTTAGTATGTATCAGAGCTGAGATGCAAACCCAGGTCAAGGTCCATTTGCCCATTAATTCCTTTTCATCCTCTGGTTTTCCCCTAATTAGTATACATTAAAAAATATGAAACTCAGAGCATCTATGGAAGTCAAAATCTATTTTTGATGTTTCTTATTCTTGAATAATTACTAAAATTGGATCTGTTTTCCTTGGGTGAGTTATCAGTTAACTGCTATTTAAATTCCTACAGAATGTGTGTAAAACCATTTTTGCAAGTAATAAGAAATTATCTTATTGAGAAAAATGTTAGCTAAAAACACATTTTATGGAAGCTAACAGATTTTAAATTAAACTCAGAACTGAATTCTAATCAGAAAGATTAATATTTCTAATCAAAGAAATACACAGAATTCTCATTTTCAGGTAGAAGCATTTTAGATAGAATTATATGTTAAGAGAATCAATTGCAGTCTGTTATTAAAGTGCACTTTGAAAAGGTGATTTAAAAAATTTTAATCAGAAAGATTTAATGTAGAAATTATAATTTGTTTTAGGAATTATGTCTTATTAGCACACACTGGATTAGCAAATTTATTAGATGAAGAGCTGGTGTACATTAGAATATAAGGAAAGCTGGAAGATGAGCTGTTGGACTACTCGACAGACGTGACTGGAATTGCTTTGTATTTTTGACAAAGGACTAATAATTGCTGCCAGTTTTTACAGGATTACATTGCCTACTCTCTCCTGTAATTCTTTGAAAAAGTGTTAATCATAGTTTTTCTGAGGTTAATCAGAGTAGTCATTAGAAAGAAAAACCTAAAAACCCCACTAATATCCTCTGAATTGTATTTGGAAAATTGCATGAATTTGGGTGCTTCCCCCCCCCACCCCCGGGTCATTTTAAAGTTTAATAATAATGACGCTAGTAATAAATAAGTACCTTCACTAACTAGTAAGATTTTGTTAAAGTATATTGCACAATATAATGAAAGGTCAAACAATGCTAAAAGGCACATAGCAATCAAGTCTCACTCTTAGCTCAGACTCAGGAAGGCACATCAACAGTTTGTCTGATACTTCCTAAAAATTTTCAATCATTCATTTATATTTATCATATGTAGGAATATGTATCTTTATATAATAAGATGTTCTATTTATAAATTCTGTAATATACATAATAGAATGACATAGAAAGGTATGCTATTGCTAAGATATTCTAACTGCTGAATACTATTCTTTGATATAGGCATTATTTATTATCATATGTTTATTTAGCCAGTCTCCCACTGGCAGATATTGAGTTCTTTGAGATCTTTGTTACAGTCATGCTGCAAGGAACAGCCTTGTATAAGTCTGTTAAATAAATTTTTAGAAGTGCAATTGCTAGTCCAAAAAGTATGCATATTTATTTTGATCTTGTCAAATTACCTTCCAAAAAATTTACCAATTACACTCCTTTGATGAGTGTCCACTCATTGTCAAGCTGCATAATATATAGCATATTGTATATGATAGATGTAAAGTGTACAAGATGAGTTTTGATACTCATGATAAATATGCAGTTATCACTCCCAACGTTCCCTCTCATCAATCCCTAAACTCACTTTCCTGTTAATACCCACTTTTCCTTCCATAGGCAGCCACTAATTTGAGTTTTTTCTGTTCATAATCTCCATTTTAATAATCTAGAATATGATCTATCTTGATAAAGTATCCACTTCCACCAGAAAAGAATGTGCATTCTACTGCTTTTGGGTAGAGTTTTCTACAAGTGTTAATTCAGTCACAGTGGTTGTTTATCTAATCTATCAATTATTGAGAAAGGATGGTTAAATCCTGCATCCATACTGTCAGCCCTTGCTTGATATATTTTGAAGCTTTGTTATGTACATATTAGGATTGTTATAACATTTTGATGAATTCACTTTACCTGTCTCTGGTAATATTCTTTGCTCTGACATCTAGTTTGTCACATATTAAGAGTCAGTCTGAGTGTATTTGATTAAGTGAAAAGGCAAGAAAATTGGAAAAGATAACATGCTAACAGTAAAGTGTATTTCACAGTGGTAGGACATATAGTTGGGTCTTGCTTTTTTATTGAGTCTATCAATATCCGTTAATTGGGATGTCTAGCCTATTTACATTTAATGCTATTGCTGGCAGTTGTGTTTTCTATTTGTTATTTGCTGCCTTCTTTTGAATTGTGTATGCTTCATGATTCAATTTTATGTTCTCAGTTTACTTTTTAGCTTTAATCCTTTGTATAGTGGCTGCTTTAGAATTTAAGGTACATTTTCTACTTATTCCAATCTACCTTTTACTATATGTAAAATGGTACAGTATATCAGCCAAACAGTAGCATATTTCCATTTCTCCACCTTGCCTCATGGCTCCTGTGCCACTAGTATTCTGTGTTTTAGTGCTGTATTACTTTTGCTCTAAGTGGTCAATTATCTATTAAGGAGTATTATAAAATTTTCAAAATTTTATATTCTTACATATTTACCATTTCTGGTGGTCTTTATTTCTTCAAGTAAAGTGAATCCAGACTTCTCCTGGTATTATTTCCCCCCTGCATAAGGAGTTTCTTCAAAATTGTTATACTATAGGTCCATTGGTGGTAAAAAATTTATTTAGGCTTCTGTATGTCTGAAGAAGTATTAATTTCACCTTTGAATGGTATTTGCAGTAGGTAATCTTTTCCTTATTAAAGTATCATTGATATACAATCTTGTTAGTTTTGATTATATAACACAGTAGTTCAACCTCCTCTTGTCACTAGGTCAGCAAACTAAGTCTGTTCCTTCCAAGCTACCACATCGCACCTCACCCGGTGCAGTAGGGTGAGATACAGTATTGTACTGCACCGGATCTGTACCGTACCTCACCGCACCACACCAGATCCTAACTGCACACCACATAAATGGAATGATACAGTGTGCTCACTGACTGTAAGATTTAATAGTGTTAAAAGTTCCATACTATGCACATTCAATGCTGCCCCTGTCCAAAAACAAATGGTGTTTTTCTAATTCTAAAATTTGTATGGAACCACAGAAGACCCGCCACCCCCCAATAGCCAAAGAAAACTTGAGAAAAACAAAGATGGAAATATCACATTCCCTGACTCCAAACTATACTATAAAGCTATAGTAATCACAATAGTGTGGTACTGACACACACATTTCTGGGCTATCTATTCTGTTCCATAGATAAACCCAGTCTTACAGGGTCAATTAATCATCGACAAAGGAGCAAGAATATAAAGTGGAAAAATTGGGCAGCTACATACAAAAGAATGAAAGTTGACCATTTTCTTACATCAAATATGAAAATAACTCAAAATGGATTAAAGACCTAAATATAACTCTGAAACCATAAAACTTTTAAAAGAAAACATAGGCAGTAAATTCTTGGATATCAGCCTTAGCAATTTTTTCCTGGATATGTCTCCCCAGGCAAAGGAAACAAAAGCAAAAATAAACAAGCAGAACCATAGCAAAGTAAACTATCAAAAAGGAAAAGGCAGCCTACTCTATGGGAGAATATATTTGCAGATAATATACCCCTTAACATGGTAACTGTCCTAATTTATACAACTCAATACCAAAAAGGTAACCAATTAAGGCAGAGAACCTGCACATATTTTTCTGAAGAAATAAAGATGGTACCCAGGCACATGGAAACTCACTCAACGTGCTGTACACCTTGAACTAATATTGTATGTAAATATCCTTAAATACGAAAATAACACTTAGAGTCTGCCATACGCACTGCACCCTCTACTGAATATATTTGTGTTTTTATCATACATTAATTTAAAACAACCTGTATCTAACAAAATGGAGAACTCTTAAGACTAAATGAGATCCCTTGCTCGTGTAAATGCATCTGCTATGGCAATAGAAATTTTAAATCTGTGAGGAACTAATATTAAATGACATCTTGTCAAGATCAACTCAGTAAATTCAAGACATTATTTGGTTTGATTCACAGATAGGCTTTTTATCACTTAATCATATAATTTGGTGAGATGTCTTTATAGCCTGAACTTCTTTTTAGAAATGAATCACAAATAGAGATATTGGCAAGAAATAGTGAACAATTTAACTTACAACTGTTTTAGAGATTAACACTGTGTATATATCTGTTGCATGGAGATCTATTTTATGGCACGTTTAAATTTTTTTAAAATGAGGATATGCTTTCTCATGGCGCTTTCTTAATTTTTTTTCTTTTTAAAGGTGCTATTTAAAAAGAAGCACCATTATCAAGATTCTGGAATGACAGCAGAATAGGAGGTCCCTGTGATAATCTCCTCCCAGGTACACATCAAGGAAGCAACTACATATCATACAGTTAACTCTGAAAATGATATGAAGACTTGTACAGCAGACCTTCTATACTTAATGAAAAAGAAGAGACAATATTGAGAAGGATAAAGTGGCAGAGCTGTGATCTATCACCATCCAAGCCCTTCCCCCTTCACAGCCCCAAATCAGGAGAGTGAAGATTGGAGGAGATAAACACCTAGGAACCTGACACAAATGGCCCTAGGGATCTGTTCTAGGAAGATGAGTCCCATAACACTGGGCTTTGAAAATCAATTGGGGCTAAATGCCAGGGAGAGCTAGAGCACTTTGGGAGGCAGAATCCCTGCTTGGGGAGGACTAGCATACTGTGTCAATTGTTCTGAGACAGAAGCGACAGTTTGCAAGGAGATTTAAAACTTTGGAAGTGTGCTGGCTTTCTCCAGGGGAAAAAAGGCTGACAGATGCCACTTTTCCAGCCTTTCCTCAGCTACCTAAACAGACACTTGTGGGAACCAGTTGTGAAACTCCCCATCTACCCCCATTTGATCTGCCCTAGCATTCTCCTGCAGACAACCCACTCAACATGATTAGCCCAGCAGTAGTTACATTGTCCATTGCTAGTAGCCACGCTGAGTGCAGGCTGCATCCACAACACACTGGCAATGGAGTATACCAGTTGTTAAGCTACACCAGGGAGTCACAGAAAAGGGCAGAGCAATATCAACCAGCCTTTGCTGGCAGTCAGGCTGAGGGGTGACCTAACCCATGGCACACCAAGAGCAGTTGTACGTCACCCACAATAGATGAGTGTATACAGCCCACACAGGGGATACCCTTAGAGTACCTGGCTCTGGTGGGTAGGGAGTCTTATGCTTCTGGGCACCACAGAAGGCCTTCGACATAAAACCACTACTTTCAAGATGAGGAGACAAAGCCAATCTAAGACACAGAGAACCAGAGGAATATGTTCAAACAAAAGAATTCAAAGTAATTGTCATAAAGATATAATTGATTTCACTACTTTTGTCTTTTGAATTTCATAGTCACTTACTGGGACTTGGGGAAAAAATAGATAAATTCAGGGGTCAGTTTACCAAAGAGATACAAAAAAGAATCAGAGTTGAAGAATACAATAACTGAAGGGAAAAATACACTAGAGGAAGCAGAAGATGAGATTAGCAATCTGGAAGACAGGTTAGTAGAAAACAAACAAACTGAGCAACAGAAGAAGAGTTTCTAAAAATGAGAAGATGCTAAGAGAGCTCTGCAACAATTTCAGACAAAATATTTGCATAGTAAGGGTCCCAGAGGGAGAAGAGAGATAAGGAAAGAAAGCCTCTTTGAAGAAATAATAGCTGAAAACTTCTCCAACCTGGGGAAGGAAACAGGCATCCAAGTTCTAGAAGCACAGAGAGCCTCTAACAAGATGAATTCAAGGAGATGCACAGCAAAATATATAGCAATTAAAATAGCAAAGATTAAAGGCAGACATTATGTACAAGGGAAACACCATAAGGCTATCAGATTTTTCAGCAGAGATATAGGCCAGAGGTGGCAGGAAATATTCAAATTGTTGAAAATGAAAAATCTACAACTAAGAATACTGTAGGGTTATCATTCAGAATTCAGAGAGAGATTAAAAGTTTTGGAGATAAACATATGTTAAATGAAGTAACCACCACAAAATTGGCCTTACCAGAAATGATAAAGGGACTCTTTAAATGTCATAAAAAATTTTTTTATAAATGAAAACAAACCGAAAGGTAGCAGACCCATGACCCATCACTTACTTACAAAGTGACTATGAAGCTCAAAAGACAAAATTAGTTACGTCAATTATATACAAAACTAAAAAGATGTAAATACAACATGTATAACATGGATGGGGAATAATGGAAAAGTACTACTTTTAGAATGTGTTGGAACTTAAGCAATCGTCAACTTAATATAAACTGTTTTATATATGGGATGCTATATATGAACCTTATGGTAACCACAAACCAAAATCATACAGCAGATACACACAAGAGAAAGTAAGAATAACAGTAAAGAATGTCACCAAATCACAAGGGAAGAGAGCAAGAGAAGGACTAGGACAACCAGAAAAAAAAACCCTAAAATAACAAAATTAGCTAAATGCTCCAATCAAAAGACCAAGGGTGAGAAATATCATATGATTTCCTTATATGTGGTATCTAAATACAAAACAAAATGAACAAAACAGCAGTAGGCACTGAAAAATGACTAGTGGTTACCATGGGGAGGGGTTGGTGTGGTTGGGTAGAATAGGTAAAGGGGATAAAGGAGCACAAAAATCTCAATCATAAGTTGGTGGTGGGATGGAAGTGCAGCATAGAGAACAGTCAACAGTTCTGTAACATCTTCCTATTGACAGCAACTGCACTAGTTGGTGTGAGGTATATATGACTGTTGAATTACTCTGTTGTATACTTGAAACCAATATTGTATATCAACTATACTTGAATAAAAGGAAATCTATCTAGACATAAGTTGGCTTAATGGACAAAGAAACAAGAACCATCTATATGCTGCCTACAAGACACTCATTTCAGACCCAAAGACACATGTAGACTGAAAGTGAAGCAATGGAAAAAGGTATTACATGCAAACAAAAATGGAGAAAGGGTAGGAGCAATACTTACATCACACAAAATAGACTTCAAAACAATGAAGGACATTACATATGATAAAGGGATTAGTTCAACAAGAGTGTAAAACAATTGTAAATATCTATGCACCCATCATAGGAACATCTAAATATATAAAGCAAATACTAACAGACCTAAGGTGAGAAACTGACAGTAATACAAAAATAGTAGGGGACCTTAACACCCCACTTACATCAATGGATGCATTATCCAAACAGAAAACCAATAAGGAAACAGTGACCTTTAGTGACACATTATATCAGAAGAATTTAACAGATGTATATAGAACTTTCCACCCAAAATAAGCAGAGTATACATTCTTCTCAATAAATTTAATTATACTGACATGTTATCAAGCATCTTTTCTGACCACAAAGGCAGAAAACTAGAAATAAAAAAAAACACACACACTTGGAGTCTAAACATGCTACTAAATAATCAATGGATCAATGAAAAAATCAGAGGAAATAAAAAATACTTGGAGACAAATAAAAACAGAAACACAATTGTTTAAAATCTGTGGGATGCAGCAAGAGTGGTTCTAAGATGGAAGTTCATAACAATATAAGAAATGAGAACAATCTCAATCAATCTAACTTTGCAATAAAGGAGCTAGAAAAGGAAGAACAAACAAAGCCCAATGTTAGTAAAAGGAGGTACATGATAAAAAACACACAAATGAAATAAAGATTCAGAAAATAGCAAAAATCAATGAAACTAGGAGCTGGCTATTTACAAAGATAAACAAAATTGATAAACTTTTAACCAGAGTTATCTAGAAAAAAAAAGATGATTCAAACAAAATCAGAAATGAAAGGAGAAGTTACATCCATAGTAATCTCTTGCAATTCTTTCATTTTCCTATGAAAAGTTATATGGCAATAAATAGGACAACCTAGAAGAATTGCATAAACTCCTAGAAACATACTATCTTCCAAGACTGACCCCAAAATAAATAATCTGTACAGACCAATTACTAGTAATGAAATTGAACTGGTAATCAAAACACTTCCAAAAAAAAATTTCCAGGACCACCTGGCTTCACAGATGCATTCTCTCAAAAATTTAAAGAAGAGCTAATACCCATACTTAAAATATTCCAAAAAATAGAAGAGGAAGGAATACTTCCAAACTCATTCTACAAGGCCACCATTACCCTAATACCAAAACTAGACAAAGACACCACAAAAAAAGAAAATTACAGACCAATAGCCCTAATGAACATAGATGCAAAATTTCTCAAAATATTAGTATACTGAATTCAAAAAGACATGAAAAATGATGATTCTCCACAACCAAGTGGGATTTATCTCAGGGATACAAGGATGGTTCAGTATCTGCAAATCAATCAATATAATATACCATATTAACAAATCAGAGGATAAAACCATATAATCATCCCAATAAATGATGAAACAGCATTTGACAAAATTCAACATCTATTCATGATAAAAACTCAACAAAGTGGGTATAGAGGAAACACACCTCAATGTAATAAAGGCCACATAAGACAAACACAAAGCTAACATCATACTCAATGGTGAAAAATGGAAAGCTTTTCCTTTAAGATCAGAAACAAAACAATGATGCCCACTCTTCATCACTTTTATTCAACATAGTGCTGGAATAGTCCTGCCATAGAAATAAGACATGAAAAAGAAAGAAAAGGCATCTAATTTGGCCAGGAAGAAGTAAAATTTCATTATTTGTAGATGGCATGACATTATGTATACAAAACCCTAACGAGTCCTCCAAAAAGCTATTCAAACTAATAGATGAATTCAGTAAAGTTGTAGTATGTAAAATCAATATATGGAAATCTGTTGCATTTCTATAGACAAATAATCAACTAGTAGAAAGAGAAATTAAGAAAACAATACTACTTACAGTTGGATCAAAAATTATTAAATAGAAATACCATGACCTAGTAATTTCACTTTTGGAAATTTACTCAAAAAACATTTAATAATATTTTCTGTACATAGGACATATGCACTTCTATGTTTATTGCTTAATTACTTATAATAGCCAAGATATGGAAGCAACCTAAGTATCCACCAATAGATAAATGGATGCAGAAGAAGTGGTACATATATACAGTGGAATATTAGCCAGCCATAAAAAAGAATGAAATCTTGCCACTTACAAGAATATGGATGGACCTAGGGTTTTACGTTAAGTGAAATAAGACAGGCACAGAAAAACAAATACCATATGATTTCACATATATGTGGAATCTAAAAATGAACAAGTGAGCAAAACAGAAATAGACTCATAGACATGAGAAGAGACTGGTGATTCCAAGGGGAGAGGGTGGGTGAAATAGGTGAAGGGTATAAAGGGACACAAAGTCCAATTATAATGTAAATTAGTCACTGGAATATTCATTAGTTACAGGTATAGCACAGGGAATATAGTCAATAATATTTTAATATCTTTATATTTTGACAGATGGTAACTACATTTATTGGAGTGAACACTTAATAATATAGATAACTGTCAAATCACTGTTGTATACCTGAAACCGATATACTATTGTATATCAGCGGCACTTCAATTTACAAACGCATTGTCACTACCAAAATGTAAAAGCTAGTAGTTATCCAGAATTTGTTCATTACAAAGTTTGGACCGCTTATAATCTGAGTCCAAAGTGAGTGACTCTGTACCTTGATAGAGTGTTCCCATTTGGAATGCAGTTACTAAAATAACTCTTAAAGAATAAAATGGAATGATTCTTTTATATAGAGGCACTTTAATTTATAAAACATTAAAATATTAAATAGTATATGCCCCACATTAACCTTATAAAGTCCAGTGAACTCTAAAGATGTATTGGCTATGTATATATTGGGAGGATAGAGGGACGCCCAACATCAGGACAGGTCTCACTGCCAATATCCTCACTGGAGTTATAGGTTTAGCAGGCAGAATATGTATAGTAGTAATAATACCAAACTAGGTTTAGAATAATTTGGAGTCCTCCAATTGCACTGATTTTTGAGGGAACAAATCAGCTTTAGATGTTATTAATTAATACTAATCGAATCTTTGGTATGCCTCAATTTTCACTGCTATTGTGTTTCATTGCTGCTAATTTTTGCCTATGTTACAGTGCGATCTTTGAGCAATATCAGGTAGTAGACTTTGTAGAATAAGCAGACAGCCATAACCAGAAGCACCAGATCGTGCTCCAGGGCTTTATGGGTTTTCTGCTGCCATAGGCTCAGGTCCTGAATGATCCAGCATGGGGAATGATACGAGTTATTAAAATATATAAAAGCCTTGACAAAAAGGAAGAAAATAACTATACCTTCAGTTGTTGAATTAATTATAAAACAATGTCCTTGACTTCTGAGAAGATGGTGTTGCAGAAAGAGCTGAACCCCACCGCCTCCCAACTTTACACCAAATCTACACCTACACACAATACATCCAGAGGAAAAACTGAGGACTGCACAATGAGGGATACAAACATCACACAAAAAATAGCAGGACAGATGGAGACACAGTAATGGAGAGAACACAACCCCCAGGGCAACAACCAGCAGGGGGAAGGGATACCACTGAGGTACTTGGATGCAGATTCCCTGCCCTGAGGCATAGAAAAAAGCTGCACTTTGAAGTCCATCAGTAAGTGAAAAAATCTGATTTATAAACTAAAACACCTGCTCTTTAGTGGGGGAACAACTGGAAATCTCTCCTGATGGAAGGTCTGGTGAGTGCCATTTCTTTTTCCCTTCCTTCTGCACATTGGGAATGATACATGGAGCAGAGGTGGGCACACACACCGATTTCACTCTTGCTCCTGGTTGCTTCCCAGCCCCTGGCCACACCCAGACGCATTAGGTAAACAGGGCATCTGGGCTACAGCTGGCTCAGGGGAGCCAGTTGCTACAGACCCCTGGAGAGCACTGGCCACCACTGAACTGTGGCACTGACCCAGTAGCTATGGGAGTGGGGCTTTCCTGGGGCTGAAGTTCAGCCTGGGACTTCACTGCAGGTGTACAGCTGGTCCCTACCTACTCCTGGAGAAGATGCCTGAGTCTCTGCTACATCACAGGCATGAGTCCCCAGCTGTGGAGGAGGAGTTGGGCCCACTGCCTCCCTGCCAGTATGGATACCATATATATCCACTCAGGAATGCCTCTTACTGGGCACCACAACCTGTGCCCCTCGCCCCCAATTACCCTCCAAAAGACCTGATATCAGGACACTCCAGGCTCACATTCACTAGGCTTCCTGCCAACAAGCCCAAGCCACAAGGTACATGCAGTCTACCTAGGGGACCTTACACAAGGCCAGTCCTTCAAGACTGGAAGAGGTTGCCCTTTCTACTAAGTCACAGATTCAAGCACAGAAAGTAAAAAAAAAAAAAAAATGAAGGGACAGATGAATATGCTTGAAACAAAGAAACATCACAAAAATTCAGAAAATGAACTTAATGAAATGGAGTTAAGCAATCTACTGGATAAAGAGTTCAAATTAATGATTATAAAGATCTTTACCAGACTTAAGAGTGGAGGAACTCAGTGAGAAACTATGAAGAGACAGGAAATATAAAACAGAACCAATCGGAGATGAAGAAACCGATATACTATTAATAAATGAAATGAATAAAATGAAATACACTCTAGAGGGAATCAACAACTGACTATTGGATGAAGAAGAATATATGAGTAACTTGGAAGACAGAGTAATGGAAAGTACTCAAGCTGAACAGCAGAAAGAAAAAAGAATAAAAAGAAATTATGGTAGGTTAAGGAAACTCTGGGACAATATCAAATATTCAAACATTTTTTGCATTATACAAGTCCCAGAAACAGAAGAGAGATATAGAATAAAAAAAACTTACATGAAGAAATACTAGCTGAGGGGATTCTGGGAAAAAGGTGGTGGTATAAGAAGGCAAGGCAGAAAGCTCCTCCCCAAATCACATAGAACACAAAAATACAGCAAATACAACTAAATCTGAAAACGACCTGAAGACTGCAGAACGGACTACCTACATCTGGGAAAGAAGAGCTCACCTCACAGAAAAGGGTAAAGTGGCAAACCCATGATCAGGCAGGACCCAAGCCCTCCTGCCCCATGTGAGCCCACAGGCAGGAGGAAGAGAAATGGAGCAGGGAGGAAGTAGGAGCCCAGGACTGCTGAACACCTGGCCCTGGAGATCTTCTGTGGGAACATGAGCCCGTGTTACATGGCACTCCGGTGATTGGTGGGGCTGGACAACAAAGACAGGCAGAACACTTTGGGAGGCTGAGATTCCACTTGTGGAGAACAGGTATGCTCTACTGGCCTGAGACAAAAGCAAAGTGGACAGTTTAAAAGACTTCCCCGCAGCAAGAGAGATGCCTGAGGGGCAAGTGTTACCCAGGGCTCTCTGGTCAGAGAAACGGTAGGTGGACAATACCTCCCCAGCCTCCCTCAGCCCAAGAGGTTAGGAGCTCTCAGGAGTTTTAGACACTGCATCACCCCCACTAGCAATGCAGCCCTGTGGTGCATGGCCTGCCAGCTGACAGTGAAATCAAACTTTGCTCCTGGGTATGTAGAGGAAGGCCCTCCTAGTTTTCTAGACACTGCTTGCCAGGGAACTGCTTGTGGGAGCCAGCCCCAGGAGCTCCTTCCTCCCAGCAGGGGAGGTCCTACTTGCCTGTGGCCCCCAGCATTACAGCAGGTGGAATGGAGGGTGGCTCTGCCCACAACAGCCCCAGCAACATAACACCAAGGCTCCTCCCTGCCTGCAGGGCCCACATGACCCAGTAGTGGAGGCAGACATTGCAGCCAGGAAGGCAGGGGGAGACCCTCTCAGCTTTATTGGTCTTGCTTCTGCCTAGCCAGGGAAGTTCTGCAGGAGCCAGCCCCAGGACCTCCTTGCTCCCAGAAGGTGTCAGTCCCAATCACCTGTGGCCTGTGTCATTGCTGCAGCCCAAGCAGAGTTGCTCACAGCATCTCCAGCAGCACAGCCGCAAGTATTCTCCCTGCTAGTGAGTTCAGTTGAAGGTCCACACAGCCCATCTGAAATCAGATCACTACAAGCCGGACTGAAAGGTGTCCTGCCCACTGCACACCAACAGCTGGGACTCCTGCATAGGAAATCGAGATAGTAGGCAATAGAGGGTGCCTCCTACATGAAGCTCTGATACCATAAGAAACACTAAAAAAAAAGTGAAGAGGCAGGGGAACTTGGTTCAAACAAAACCACAAGAAAAAACACGAGAAACAGGGATGGGTGGAACTGAAATCACCAATCTGCTTGATAAAGACTTTAAAGGAAGTCAAAAACATGCTCACAGATCTACAGAAAAATATTCAAGAACTCAGGGAGGGCCTCAACAAAAAAATAGAAGACCTCCAAAAAAAGTCACTCCGAGCTGGAGAATACAGTATCTGAAATGGAAAATACAATGGAGGGAATTAATTGCAGGCTTTCACAGGTTGAAGAAGTTGTAATCTAGAAACAAGGGGGCAAGAAAACAATGAAGCCAAAAAATAGAAAAGAGTATCTCTGAGAATGAAAGAAAAATAAGAGAACTGTGTGCCCAATCCAAATGGAACAATATATGCATTGGAGGGGAACCAGAAGAAGGAGAGACAAAAAGGGATAGAAAGTCTCTTTGAGGAAATAACTTGAAAACTTCCCCAATCTGGGGAAGGAAATAGACACTCAGATTGTGGAAGTGCAGATATCTCCTAACAAGAGGAACTGCAACAAGACAACACTGAGACATATAATAATTAAAATGGGAAAGATCAAGGACAAGGAGAGAGTATTGAAAGCAGCCAGAGAGAGAAAAAAGAACTTATGAAGGAAACACCATCAGGCTAACTTCTCAGCAGAAACATTACAGGGCAGAGGGGAATGGCATGATACATTTAATGCAATGAAACAGAAGGGCCTCCAACCAAGAATATTCTACCAAGCAAAATTATCATTTAAATTTAAAGCAGAGAGGAAGATTAAAGAGAAGTG
This sequence comes from Smutsia gigantea, assembly GCA_032199065.1. Taxonomy (NCBI): domain Eukaryota; kingdom Metazoa; phylum Chordata; class Mammalia; order Pholidota; family Manidae; genus Smutsia; species Smutsia gigantea. The sequence goes on from JAVSCE010011957.1 coordinate 766,933, forward strand.
AGACAGAAACCTCCTCCCCAAACCACATATAATATGAAAATACAACAAATATAATTAATCCTGAAAGAGTGACTGGAAAGAAGAGAGTGACAGACTGCCTGTGTCTGGGGAAAAGAGAAGACATCATGGAAAAGGGTAAAGTAGAAAGCTGCTATCTGGCAGGACCCAAGTCCTTCCTCCACCCCATCTCACTGGCAGGAGGAAGAGAAACAGAGCGGGGAGTGGGTGGAGGCCTAGGACTGCTGAACACCAGCCCTGGAGATCTGCTCCAGGAGCACGAACCCATATCACATGGTTCTAGAGATTAGAGGGGTTGGAAAGCAAAGACAGGTAGAGTACTTGGAGAAACTGAGATATCAGCCGTTTGTGGAGAACAGGTACCCACAACTGCTGCTACAGGACAAAAGAAAGGCAGGCACTTAGAAACACTTCCCAACAGTGAGAGGGCTTTTAAAGGGTCAAGGATTACACAGAACTTCGTGCTCAGGAGAAAGGACAGGTGGACAAAATACTCCTGGCACACTCAGCCCAGCAGGTTGGGAACTTTCAGGAGCTTCAGGCGCTTCATCCCCCTGGCTGGCGACATGCACTGAGGCAACCCACCATGATACAAAGCCTGCTGCTCCTTCCTCCAAGCTAGTACTGGTTTGCAAAATGGCTGTCCCCACCATTGCACCAGGCCAGCCAGAGGGCAGCCCTGCCTATGGTAGCTACAGGGGTGTAATGCAGATCCTCCCTTTGCACTTGGCTCACTGGAGGCAAGCATTGCAGCCGGGAAGCAGGAAAGTGCTCTTTCCTTCCAGCAGGCACCAGCACCACTCGCCTGCAACTGCCGCCATTGCTCCAGGTGCTGGGCAGCTCTGGAGAGTAGAACTTCTAGGCACTAGAGGGCACTGCCTACACTGTTATTATTCCATAGTAATTACAAATATGAAACGCCAAAAGAACCTGGTACACACCAAAATCCCACAAACACTGGAAAGAGGGCTAAGTGAAACTGAAATCACCAATGTTCCTGATAAATATTTCATGATAAAAATCATAAACATGCTCACAGAGCTATGGAGAAAAGTATTCAAGACCTCAGGGAGGACTTCCAGAAAGAGAGAGAAACTTTGAAAAACACAATATCTGAAATGAAACTTACAATGGAGGGATTTAAAAGCAATCAGAGGGCATAGAGGAGACGGTAAATGAAATAGAAATTAGAGAACAAGAATACAAAGAAGCTGAGGCACAGAGAGAAAAAAGGATCTCTAGGGATGAAAGAATATTAAGAAAACAGTGCGACCAATGCAAACAGAACATTATTTGCATTGTATGTTTACCAAAATAAGAAGAGAAAGAAAAAGAGTAGAAGGTTTCTTTGAGGAAATAGTTGCTGAAAACTTCACCAATGTGGGGAAGGAGATAGTCTCTCAGGCCATGAAAGTGCCCAGATTTCCCAAAACAGGGCCCCAAGAAAGACAACACCAAAATATATAATAATTAAAATGGCAAAGACCAAGGACAAGGAGAGAGTAATGAAAGCAGCCAGAGAGAGAAAAAAGATCATATACAAAGGAAAACCCATCTGGCTATCATTAGACTTCTCAGCAGAAACGTTACACGCCAGAAGAGAGTGGCTTGATATATGTAAGCAATGACACAGAAGGGCATCCAACCAAGAATACTCTACCTGTCAAGATTATCTTTTAAATTTGAAGCAGGGATTAAACAATTTCCAGATAAGCAAAAGTTGAGAGAATTTGCCTCCTACAAATCATCTCTACAGTGTATTTTGGAGGTAGTGTTCCTAAGGTTAAATAGCTGTCACCAGAGAAAATAAAACCAGAGTAAAGAAAGTAGACCAATTAATTACTAAGCAAATGCAAAATTATGTCAGCTAGCCACTAAGTCAGTCAAGGGATACACAAACAGTACAGAATATGATACAACACATGAAGAGTGGAGGAGGAAGGAAAAGAGGGAAAAAAGAATCTTTAGATTGTAATAATGTAATAAGTGAGTTAACTTAGACTGTTAGATAGTTAAGAAGCTACCCTTGAACCTTTGGTAACCACAAATCTGAAACTTGCAATGGCAATAAATACATATCTATCAATAATCACCTTAAATGTAAATGGACTGAACAATCAAAAGACATAGAGTGACTGAATGGATAAAAGGAATACCCATCTATATGCTGCCTACAAGAGACTCACTTCAAACCAAAATATATACACAAACTAAAAGAGAAGGGATGGGAAAAGATATTTCATGCAGATAATAGGGAGAAAAAAAGCAGGAATTGCAGTACTTGTATCAGATAAAACAGATTTCAAAACAAAGAAAGTAACAAGAGACAAAGAAGGACATTACATGATAAAGGGGTCAATCCAACAGAGGATATAACCATTATAAATATCCATGCAATCAACATAGGAGCACCTATATATGTAAAACAAATACTGACAGAATTAAAGGGAGAAATAGAATGCATTCATTTTAGGAGACTTCAACACACCATTCACTCCAAAGGACATACCAGCCAGAAAGAAAATAAGTAAGGAGAGAGGGGCACTAAACAACACATTAGAACAGATGGACCCAACAGACCTCTACAGAACACCCAAAAAGCAACAGGATACACATTCTTCTCAAGTGCACATGGAACATTTTACAGAATAGGTCACATACTAGGACAAAAAAGAGTCTCAATAAATTCAAAAAGATTGAAATTGTATCAGACAGCTTCTCAGACCACAAATGTATGAAACTAGAAATAAAAAACACAAAGAAAACAAAAAAACCTATACAAAAACATGGAGGCTTAACAACATGCTCCTAAATAATCAATGGATCAATGACCAAAGTAAAAGAGAGATCAAGCAATATATGGAGACAAATGAAAACAATTCAACACCCCAAAACCTGTGGGATGCAGTGAAGGCAGTTCTGAGAGCAAAGTACATAGCAATACAGGCTTACCTCAAGAAAGAACAATCCCAAATAAATAGTCTAAACTCAGAATTAGAGAAACTAGAAAAAGAAGAACAAATGATGCCCAAAGTTGGTTGAAAGAGGGAAATAATAAAGATGAGAGCAGAGAGAAAATAAAGAAAACAATAGAAAAAAAAATCAATGAAACCAGGAGCCAGTTCTTCGAGAAAATAAACAAAATAGATAAACCCCTAGACAGACTTATCAAGAAAAAAAAGTATGCACACATAAAATCAGAAACAGAAAAGGAATAATCACACTGGACACCACAGAAATACAAAGAATTATTAGAGAATACTATGAAAAATTATATGCCAATTAACTGGACCACCTAGAAGAACTGGACAACTTTCTAGACAAATACAACCTTCCAATCCTGAACCATGAAGAAACAGAAAATCTGAACAGACCAATTACAAGAAATGAAATTGAAGAACTCCCCAAAAACAAAACTCCAGGCATGGATGGCTTCATAGCCAAATGCCACCAAACATTTAAAGAAGAGCTAATACCCATCCTGCTTAAAGTATTCCAAAAAAAATAGGAGAGGAAAGAATACTTCCAAACTCATTCTATGAGGCCAACATCACTCTAATACAAAAAAACCAGACACCACAAAAAAGAAAATTACAGACCAATATCCATGATGATCACAGATACAAAAATCTTCAACAAAATATTGGCAAACTGAATTAAAAAATACATTAAAAAGATTATCCATCATGACTATGTGGCATTTTTTCCAGGGATGCAAGGTTGCTACAATATTCAAAAATCAATCAGTATCATACACTACATCAACAAAAAGGACAAAAATCACACGATCATCTCAATAGATGCTGAAAAAGCATTTGACAAAATTCAGCATCCATTTATGATAAAAACTCATCAATGCAGGTATAGAGGGCAAGTACCTCAACATAATAAAGGCCATATACAACAAACCCACAGCTAACAGCATACATAACAGTGAAAAGGTGCTTTTCCTCTAAGATTGGGAACAAGGATGCCCACTCTCACTACTATTATTCAACATAGTACTGGAGGTCCTAGCCACAGCAATCAGACAACACAAAGAAATAAAAGGTATCCAGATTGGTGTGGAAGAAGTTAAACTGTCAGTGTTTGCAGATGACATGATATTTTACAGAAAAAATGCTAAAGAATCCACCAAAAAACAATTGGAAGTAATACCTGAATTCAGCAAAGTTTCAGGATACAAAATTAATACACAGAAATCTCTTGCATTCTGTACTAACAATGAATTAGCAGAAAGAGAAATCAGGAAAACACCACCTTTTACAATTGCATCAAAAAGAATAAAATACCTAGGAATAAACCTAACCAAGGAGGTGAAAGACATATACTCTGAAAACTACAAGACATTAATGAGAGAAATTAAAGAAGACACCAATAAATGGAAATACAGTCTGTGCTCATGGATAGGAAGAATAAATATTGTCAAAATGGCCATCCTGCCTAAAGCAATCTATAGATTCAGTGCAATCCCTATCAAAATACCAACAGCATTCTTCAATGAACTAGAACAAAGAGTTCTAAAATTCATATGGAACCACAAAAGACCCCAAATAGCCCAAGCAATCCTGAGAAAGAAGAACAGAGCTGGGGGATGGCATTCCCTAGCTTAAAGCTCTGCTACAAAGCTACACTAATCAAAACAATTTGGTACTGGCTGAAAAATGGACCCATGGATCAGTGGAACAGAATAGAGAGCCCAGATGTAAATCCACACATACATTGCCAATTAATGTACAGTAAAGGAACCATGAATATACAATGGGGAAAAGACACCTCTTCGTCAACTGGTGTTGGCAACACTAGACAGCTACATATAAGAGAATGAAACTGGATTATTGTCTAACTCCATACACAAAAGTAAACTCGAAATGGATCAGAGAGCTGAAGGTAAGTTATGAAACCATAAAACTCTTAGAAGAAACCATAAAACTCTTAGAAGAAAACACTGGCAAAAATCTCTAGAATATAGACATGAACAACTTTTTCCTGAACACATCTCCTTGGGCAAGGAATAAATATGAACAAGTAGGACTATATCAAAGTAAAAAGCTTCTGTACATCAAAGGCCACCATCAACAAAACAAAAAGGCATCCTACAGTATGGGAGAATATATTCGTAAATGACTTATCTGATAAGGGGTTAACATCCAAAATATAAAGAACTCACATGCTTTAACATTGAAAAAACAAATAACCTGATTAATAAATGGGTGTAGGACATGAACAGACACCTCTCCAATGAAGTACAAGTGTATAAAACGCACATGAAAAGATGCACCATACTGCTAATCATTAGGGAAATAAAAATTAAATCCACAATGAGATATCACCTCACACCAGTTAGGAAGGCCCATATCCAAAAGACAAGAAACAACAAATTCTTGTGAGGATGCAGAGAAAGGGAAACCCTTCTACACTGTTGGTAATGTGTATTGGTTCAACTGTTGTGGAAAGCAACATAGAGGTTCCTCAATAAAACTCAAAATAGAAATACCATTTGATGCAGTAATTCCACTCTTAGGAATTTTCCCAAAGAAAACAAGATCCCTGATTCAAAAAGACATATTCACCCCTATGCTTATTGCTGCACAATTTGCAATAGCCAAGATATGGAAGCATCCTAAGTGTCCATGAACAGATGAATGGATAAAGATGTGGTATATACATGCATTGGAATATTATTCAGCCATAAAAAGAAAGGAAATCCTCCCATTTGCAACAACAAGGATGGATCTAGAGTATATTATGTTCTATGAAATAAGCCAGATGGAGGAAGACAAAACCAAGTGATTTCACTCATTTGTGGAGTATAAAAACAAAGCAAAACAGAAGGAACAAAATAGCAGTAGACTTATAGACACTGAAAAGGAACTGGTGGTTACATAAAGGGAGGGGCTAGGAAGGGAGAAGGGGATTAAGAGGCACCATAATTCACAATTACAAATAGGTAGGTCACAGGGATGGTAGTACAGCATGGAGAATACAATTAATGAATCTGTAACATCTTACTACATTGATAGTGAGTGACCGCAATGGAGGGTGTGAGGACTTGATAATAAGGGTGAATGTTGAACCACTGTGTTGTTTATGTGAATCCAATATATGATTGTATATCAATACATACATACATATATGTGTATGTATGTACATATATATAAAATAAGCAGAAGTGAAGAAGCCATAATGGATACACAAAAAACACCCAGAAGGGAATCCAAACATAACATCAAAGAAAGTCAAAATGCACAAGGAGACAGGAAGAAAGCATCAGAGAACAAAAATACAGCCAGGAAACACTTGAAAAAAATATCAATAACTACATACCTATCAATAATTACTTTAAATGTAAATGTTCCATTCAGAAGGTGTAGGATAACTGAATGAATAAAAAAAAACAAGACCTATTTGATTCCTAGAAGAGACTGACTTTAGACCTGAGGATGCATACACACTGAAACTGAAGGGATGGAAAAGATATTCCATGCAAATAGAAATGAATGGAAAAGCTGAAGTAGCAATAGACTTTAAAACAAAGTCTGTAACAAGACACAAAAAAGGACATTCTATTATGAATAAGGGCACAATCCAGCAAGAATATATAACAATTGTAAATATCTAGGTACCCAACAGAGGAGCACCTAAATATATAAATCAAATATTAACAGACGTATGGGAGAGATTGACAGTGATAATAGTAGGGTGCTTTAATACCCCACTTACATCTATGGCTAGATCCTCCAGAAAAAATTAAGGAAACAGTGGATTTGAATGACAAATTAGGCCAAACAGAATTAACATATATAGAAAATTACATCCAAAAACAGTACAATACACATTTTGTTAAGTGCCCATGAGTCATTCTCTAGAATAGATCACATGTTATCAACCATTGATAACCTTTAGCTAGACTCTAAGAAAAAAAGAGAACTGAAATTGGAAGTGAAAGAGAAGTTACAACTGATACAACTTTTCCTACAACAATGGTATGAAACTGAAAATCAATTACAAGAAAAAAAAAAGGAAAAGCACAAAAACATGGAGGCTAGGAAGCATGCTACCAAACAATATTTGGACAATAATAAAATAGAAACACAATTTTTCAGAATCTTTGGAATGCAGGAAAAGTAGTCCTGAGAGGCAGGTTTGTAACATTACAGGCCAATCTCACAAAGCAACAAACATCTCACACCATCTAACCTGAAACCTCAAGGAACTAGAAAAGGAAGAACAATCAAAGCCCAAAGTTAGTAAAAGGAAGGAAGTGACAAAAATCACAGGAAATGAATGAAATGGAGACAAAAAAAATACAGAAGAGGACTTCCGGGAAGATGGCGGTGTGAGCAGGGCAGCAGAAATCTCCTCCCAACACTAAATTTATCTACGAAAACACAGAAAATGTATCTATTCCTAAAAGAGAGACGAGAATACACAGGAAAGCGCACGGCGTGCAGCTACACCCGAGAGGACTCGGCACCCCAAGAGGCGGGTAAGATACGGAGCCACGACCCGGCGGGACCCGAGCCCTCCCCCACCCCAGCGCACCGGCGGGAGGAGAGGATTCAGACCCGGGAGGGAGTGGAAGTGCACCCCGCGAAGTAGCCAGCCCCGGTGATCTGCGCGGGGAGCGCTGACCCACATTGCGCAGTGCAGCGGAGATTGGAGAGACAGAGGGGCAGGATCTGAGCGGGGAACGCGCCAGGGTGCTTGCAGCCAGCTCCCGGGAAGGAAAAAAAAAAAAGCACGCGCTTTCTTCAGCGGTCTTAAAGAGACAGGAGCCCAGCGGAGGAGCCGGATCGCCCCAGCACACTCAGCCCAGCAGGCTGGGAGTCCTGGGGAGTTTCAGACGCCTTAGCTGGCGACTGAGGAAGCGTAGCCATACTTAACACTTCTCACTGAGATCAACAGCCTCCTACTCGTTCCCACCCCTGCCAGAGCGATAAAGGGCCCTGCAGAGCGGCACAGTCACAGCTGTGGAATAGTGGGGCAATAGCGCCACCTAGAGCATTCCCACAGAATCTACGTCCGGTGGGCATTTTTTTGTTTTTTTTTTTGTTGTTTTTTTGTTTTTTGTTTTTTTCTTTTCTTTCTTTTTTTCTTTTTTTCTTTCTTTCTTTTTTTCCTTTTTTTCTCTTTTTTTTTTCTTCTCTTTTTAAAGTCTTAAAGAGCCCAGCTGACATACGTGGCAACTATCAGTGACCAATTATACAGCCATGAAAAGACAGAGGAATATGGTTCAGACCAAAATCAACCAGACAACCCCAGAGAGGGAGTCTGAAGGGATGGAAATGCACAGCCTCCCTGAAAAAGAATTCAGAATAAAAGTCATAACCATGCTGATGGACCTACAGAGAAATGTGCAAGAGCTGAGGGAGGAAGTGAGAGAACTGAGGAAAAACAATACAGAAATCAGACAAGCGATCGACGGGCTTAACAGCAGAATGGATGAGATGCGAGAGACTGTTAATGGAATAGAAAACAGAGAACAGGAGTACAGAGCAGCTGAGGCAGAGAGAGATAAAAGGATTTCTAGGAATGAAAGAAAATTAAGAGAACTGTGTGACCAATCCAAACGGAACAATATTCGCATTATAGGAGTACCAGAGGAAGAAGAGAGAGAAAAAGGGATAGAAAGTGACTTTGAAGAAATAATTGCTGAAAACTTTCCCTCGCTGGGGAAGGAAGTAGTCTCACAGTCCACCAAAGCTCATAGATCTCCCAACACAAGGGACCCAAGGAAGACAACACCAAGACACATAATAATTAAGATGGCAAAGATCAAAGATAAAGACAGGGTATTAAAGGCAGCTAGAGAGAGAAAAAGATCACCTACAAAGGAAAACCCATCAGACTATCATCAGACTTCTCAACAGAAACCTTACAGGCCAGAAGAGAATGGCATGATATATTTAACGTTATGAAACAGAAGGGCCTCGAACCAAGAATATTGTATCCAGCACGAGTATCATTTAAATACGATGGAGGGATTAAACAATTTCCAGATAAACGAAAGTTAAGAGAGTTTGCCTCTCATAAACCACCACTACAGGATATCTTAATGGACTGCTCTAGATGGAAGCACACCTAAGGCTAAAAAGATGTCACTAGAGAAAATAAAATCATAGCAAAGAAAGCAGACCATCCAAATACTAACTAAAGGCAAAGAATAAAACACCTATTATAGAAAGAATGCAGGAGGAGGAATAAGAAGGGAGAGAAAGAAACATCAGACTGTGTTCACAATAACTTAACAAGAAAGTTAAGTTAGATTGTTAGATAGTAAAGAAGCAACCGTTGAACCCTTGGTAACCATGAATCTAAAGCCAGCAATGGCAATAAGTACATATCTATCAATAATCACCCTAAATGTAAATGGAGTGAATGCACCAATCAAAAGACACAGAGTAACAGAATGGATAAAAAAGCAAGACCCATCTATATGCTGCCTACAAGAAACTCACCTCAAATCCAAAGATATACACAGACTAAAAGTGAAGGGATGGAAAAAGATATTTCATGCAAACAACAAAGAGAAAAAAGCAGGTGTTGCAGTACTTGTATCAGACAAAATAGACTTCAAAACGAAGAAAGTAGCAAAAGATAAAGAAGGACATTACATAATGATAAAGGGGTCAGTCCAACAAGAAGATATAACCATTATAAATATATATGCACCCAACACAGGAGCGCCAGCATATGTGAGACAAATACTAACAGAATTAAAGGAGGAAATAGACAGCAATGCATTATTCTTAGGAGACTTCAACACACCACTCACTCCAGAGGACAGATCAACCAGACAGAAAATAAGTAAAGACACAGAGGCACTGAACAACACACTAGAACAGATGGACCTAACAGACATCTACAGGACTCTACACCCAAAAGCAAAAGGATACACATTCTTCTCAAGTGCACATGGAACATTTTCCAGAATAGACCACATACTAGGCCACAAAAAGAACCTCAGTAATTTCAAAAATATTGAAATCCTACCAACCAACTTCTCAGATCACCAAGGTATAAAAGTAGAAATAAACTTTAGAAAGAAATCAAAAAGGCTCACAAATACATGGAGACTTAACAACACTCTCCTAATTAATCAGTGGGTTAACGACCAAATCAAAACAGAAATCAAAGAATATATGGAGACTAATGACAACAACAACACAAAGCCACAACTTCTGTGGGACGCAGCAAAGGCAGTTCTAAGAGGAAAGTATATTGCAATCCAGGCCTATTTAAAGAAGGAAGAACATTCCCAAATGAATAGTCTAAAGACACAATTACTGAAATTGGAAAAAGAAGAACAAATGAGGCCCAAAGTCACCAGAAGGAGGGACATAATAAAGATTAGAGAAGAAATAAATAAAATTGAGAAGAATAAAACAATAGAAAAAATCAATAAAACCAAGAGCTGGTTCTTTGAAAAAATAAACAAAATAGATAAACCCCTAGCCAGACTCATTAAGAGAAAAAGAGAATCTACACACATAAACACAATCAGAAATGAGAAAGGAAAAATCACGACGGACCCCACAGAAATACAAAGAATCATAAGAGAATATTATGAGAATCTATATGCTAACAAGCTGGAAAACATAGAAGAAATGGACAACTTCTTAGAAAAATACAACCTTCCAAGACTGACCAAGCAAGAAACAGAAAAACTAAACAGACCAATCACCAGTGACGAAATCGAATTGGTAATCAAAAAACTACCCAAGAACAAAACCCCTGGGCCTGATGGATTCACCTCTGAATTCTACCAGACGTATAGAGAAGAAATAACACCGATTCTCCTTAAAGTTTTCCAAAAAATAGAAGAGGAGGGCATACTTCCAAACTCATTCTATGAAGCCAGCATCACTCTAATACCAAAACCGGGCAAAGACCTCACCAAAAAAGAAAATTACAGACCAATATCCCTGATGAACGTAGATGCAAAAATACTCAACAAAATATTAGCAAACCGAATTCAAAAATACATCAAGAGGATCATACACCATGATCAAGTGGGATTCATCCCAGGGATGCAAGGATGGTACAACATTCGAAAATCCATCAACATCATCCACCACATCAACAAAAAGAAGAACAAAAACCACATGATCATCTCCATAGATGCTGAAAAAGCATTTGACAAAATTCAGCATCCATTCCTGATTAAAACTCTCAACAAAATGGGTATAGAGGGCAAGTACCTCAACATCATAAAGGCTATATATGACAAACCCACAGCTAACATCATACTTAACGGCGAGACGCTGAAAGCTTTTCATCTAAGATCGGGAACAAGACAGGGATGCCCACTCTCTCCACTGTTATTCAACATAGTACTGGAGGTCCTAGCCACAGCAATCAGACAAAACAAAGACATACAAGGCATCCAGATTGGTAAAGAAGAAGTCAAATTGTCACTATTTGCAGATGACATGATACTGTACATAAAAAACCCTAAAGATTCCATTCCAAAACTACTAGAACTAATATCTGAATTCAGCAAAGTTGCAGGATACAAAATTAACACACAGAAATCTGTTGCTTTCCTATACACTAATGATGAACTAACAGAAAGAGAAATCAGAAAAACAATTCCATTCACAATTGCATCAAAAAGAATAAAATACCTAGGAATAAACCTAACGAAGGAAGTGAAAGACCTGTACTCTGAAAACTACAAGACACTCCTAAGAGAAATTAAAGAGGACACTAACAAATGGAAATGCATCCCATGCTCTTGGCTAGGAAGAATAAATATTGTCAAAATGGCTATACTACCTAAAGCAATCTACAGATTCAATGCAATCCCTATCAAACTACCAACAGCTTTCTTCAATGAACTGGAACAAATAATTCTAAAATTCATATGGAACCACAAAAGACCCCGAATAGCCAAAGCAATCCTGAGAAGGAGGAATAAAACAGGGGGAATTACACTCCCTGACTTCAAGCTCTACTACAAAGCCACAGTAATCAAGACAATTTGGTATTGGCACAAAAACAGACCCACAGACCAGTGGAACAGAATAGAAAATCCAAACATTAACCCAAACATATACAGTCAATTAATATTTGATAAAAGTGCCTTGGATATACAATGGGGAGATGACAGCCTCTTCAGCAGCTGGTGTTGGAAAAACTGGACAGCTACATGTAAGAGAATGAAACTGGACTACTGTCTAGCCCCATACACAAAGGTAAACTCAAGGTGGATCAAAGACTTGAATGTAAGTCATGAAACCATAAAACTCTTAGAAAAAAACATAGGCAAAAATCTCTTGGACATAAACATGAGCAACTTCTTCATGAACATATCTCCCCGGGCAAGGGAAACAAAAGCAAAAATGAACAAGTGGGACTATATCAAGCTGCAAAGCTTCTGTACAGCAAAGGACACCATCAGTAGAACAAAAAGACATCCTACAGTATGGGAGAATATATTCATAAAAACGTATCTGATAAAGGGTTGACATCCAAAATATATAAAGAACTCATGCACCTTAACAAACAGAAAGCAAATAATCCAATTAAGAAATGGGCAGAGGACATGAATAGACACTTCTCCAAAGAAGAAATTCAGATGGCCAACAGGCACATGAAAAGATGCTCCACATCGCTAATCATCAGAGAAATGCAGATTAAAACCACAATGAGATATCACCTCACACCAGTGAGGATGGCCAACATCCAAAACACAAACAACAACAAATGTTGGCGAGGATGTGGAGAAAGGGGAACCCTCCTACACTGCTGGTGGGAATGCAAATTAGTTCAACCATTGTGGAAAGCAGTATGGAGGTTCCTCAAAAAACTCAAAATAGAAATACCATTTGACCCAGGAATTCCACTCCTAGGAATTTACCCTAAGAATGCAGCAGCCCAATTTGAAAAGGACAGATGCACCCCTATGTTTATTGCAGCACTATTTACAATAGCCAAGAAATGGAAGCAACCTAAGTGTCCATCAGTAGATGAATGGATAAAGAAGAGGTGGTACATATACACAATGGAATATTATTCAGCCATAAGAAGAAAACAAATCCTACCATTTGCAACAACATGGATGGAGCTAGAGGGTATTATGCTCAGTGAAATAAGCCAAGCCGAAAAAGACAAGTATCAAATGATTTCACTCATATGTGGAGTATAAGAACAAAGAAAAAATACTGAAGGAACAAAACAGCAGCAGACTCACAGAACCCAAGAACGGACTAATAGTTACCAAAGGGAAAGGGACTGGGGAAAATGGGCGGGAAGGGAGGGAGAAGAGGGAAAAAGGGGCATTACGATTAGCAGATGTCATGTTGGGGGGGCACGGGGAGGGCAGTACAACTCAGAGAAGACAAGTAGTGATTCTATAGCATCTCACTACGCTGATGGACAGTGACTGTAATGGCGTTGGTGGGAGGGACCTGATGAAGGGGTAGTTTAATAATCGTAATATTGCACATGTAATTGTAAATTAAGGATAATTTAAAAAAATTATACTTTAAAAAAATACAGAAGATCAGTGAGACTAAGAACTCGTTCTTTGAAAAGGTAAACAAAAGTGATAAACCTTTAGCTAGAGTTTTTGAGAAAAAAGGAGGATTCAAGTATGGTCAGAAATGAAAGAGGACAACTACAACTGACACACAGAAATACAAACAATTATGAGAGTATTATGAAAGATTATATGCCAACAAATTGGACATCTTAGAGGAAATGGATACAGTACTAGAAACTTACAATCATCTAAGACTGAACCAGGAAGAAACAGAAAATTTAAATATCAATTAGTAGTAATGAAATTGAACTGGCAATTTAAAAACTCCCAAGAAACAAAACCAGGGCTAGACGGCTTCATTGGTGCATTCTACCAAACATTTAAAGAAGAGTTGATACCTCCCCTATTCAAACTATTCCAAAATGCTAAAGAGGAAGGAAAACTTTCAAATTCATTCTATGAAGCCAGCATCACTTTGGTACCAACAGCAGACAAGGACACTACAAGCAAAAAATGGGAGTTACAGAACAATATCCCTGATGATCACAGATGCAAAATATTCTACAAAATATTAGCATACCAAATTAAAAAACTATTAAAATTATCAATCACCATGACCAAGTTGGATTTATTCCATGGATACAAGGATGGGTCAATATATGCAAACCAATCACTATGATGTACCACATAAACAAAAGGAAAGGATAAACAAAAGTATGGTCATCTCAGTAGATGCTAAAAAAGCATTTGACAAAGTCCAAAAACCATTTATGATCAAAGCTCTAAACAAAGTGGGTATAAAGGGCACATATCTTAACATAATAAAGGCTATTTACAACAAACCCACAGATAACATCATTCTCAACAATGTAGAGCTGATGCCTTTTTCTTTAAGATCAGGAAGAAGATAGGGATGCACACTCTCACCACATTTATTCAACATTGTCCTAGAAATCCTAGTCATAGCAATCAGTCAAGAAAAAGAAATAAAAGGTATCCAAATTGGTAAGGAAGAAGTAAAATTGTCACTCTTTGTAGATGACATACTATATACAGAAGACCCTAAAGACTCCACTAAAATACTGTTAGAAACAGCAAATGAATTTAGTTAAGTTGCAGGACAGAAAATCAATGTATAGAAATCTGTTGCATATTTCTATGTAAATAATGAACTAGCAAAAAGAGAAATTAAGAAAACAATTCTATTTTCAATTGCATGAAAAAGAATAAAATAACTATGGAATAAATCTAACCAAGGATGCAAAAGACTTGCACTCTGAAAACTATACAACACTGATGAAAGAAATTGAAGGTGACACAAACAAATGGAAAGTTATTTCTTCCTCATGGATAGGAAGAATTAACATTGTTAAAATAGCCATTCTGCCCAAAGCAATGTACAGATTAAATGCAATTCCTTTCAGAATACCCACAGCATTTTTCACTGAACTAGAATAATCCTAAATTTGTGTGGAATCACAAAAGATCCAGAATAGCCAAAGCAAGCTTTAGAAAAAAAATAATAAAGCCGGAGGTATCACATTCCCTGATTTTAAGTTATACTACAAAGCTACAATAATCAAAACAGTATGGTATGGGACAAGAACAGATACACAGACCAATGCAACAGACAAGAAAGCCCAGACATAAACCCAGTCTATACAGTCAATTAATATAAGACAAAAGAGGCAAGAATATACAATGGGGAAAATACAGTCTCTTCAAAAATTGCATTAGGAAAACCATAGCTTTGTGCAAAAGACTGGAACTAGACCACTGTCTTATACTATTGTTTTGAAATATATGTTTAATGTGTGGTAGTCTTATACCACTAAATAACCTCAAAATGGATTAAAGGTGTAAATATGAGACCTGAAACAGAAAATTCATAGAAGAAAATGTAGACGTACACTCTATAACATTGACATGAATTTTTTTAAGGGAAAAGAAATAATATATACAATATATAATAATTTTTGCCAGGCAAGGGAAACAAAAGCAAAAATAAATAAATTGGATTATATCAAAGTAAAAAGTTTCTGCACAGCAAAGGAAACCAACAAAATGAAAAGGCAACCTATTCTATGGGAGAATATATTTGCAAATAATGTATCTAATAAGTGGCTAACATCTAAAGTATATAAAGATCTCATACAACTCAACACCCCAAAAGCAAATAATCCAATTAAAAAATGGGCAGACAACCTGAAAAGACATTTTTCCAAAGAAATACAGATGGCCAACAGGCACATGAAAAGATGCTCCACATCGCTAATCATCAGGGAAATGCAAATTAAAACCACAATGAGATATCACCTCACACCACTGGAAATGGCCACTATCCAAAAGACAAGAAATAGCAAGCGTTGGTGAGGATGTGATGAAAAGGGAACCCTTGTGCATTGTTGTTGAGAGTGTAAATTGGTGCAGCCACTATGTGAAACAGTATGGAGTTTTCTCCAAAAATTAAATAGAAATACCATACACCCCAGTAATTCTACTTCTGGGTATTTACCTGATGAAAACAAAACACTCATTCCAAATGATATATTCACCTCTATGTTTATTGAAGCGTTATTTACAATAGCCAAGATATGGAAGCAGCTGAAGTGCCCATCAATATATGAATGGATAAAGAAGATGTACATATATATGATGGAATATTATTCAGCCATAACAAAGAAATCTTGCTATTTGCAATAATATGGATAGACCTAGGGGGAATTATGCCAAGTGAAATAAGTCAGAGAAAGATGAATACCATATGGTTTCATTTATATGTGAAATCTGAATTATATATGAAATGAAAAAACAAAACAGAAATAGAGTCATAAATACAAAGAATGGACAATCAGCTATGGCTGAAATAGGTGAAGATAGTTATAAACTTCAAGTTATAGAATAATCTAGTCAAAGAAATGGAAGTATAGCATATAATACTGTAAAATATGGTAACATGGTAACTACATTTATTATGGTTAGCATTTAATAATGTGTATAAATGATGTATCACTAAGTTATTCATCTGAAACCAATACAATATTGTATATAAACTATATTTCAATAAAAATGTTTAATAACTTCCTAGGAATTTAATGACTACATGTTCTGTGGGCCCCAAATTTGGTTATAATAAGTTGGGAAATATGAAATAGCATTTAACAATACTGTGACACAGACCTAGATCTAGAGGAGTCTGTTTTGTAGGGGGACCGTTTTCTCTGAGATTCCTGTTTAAACTTATGTGCACTAGCTGCCATGTGAATACTCTTTAAACTTAGAAACAATTTTTAAATTTTTGTCTAGAATTTTTCTCAGTATTTTCTGGAATTTTTCTCAATTTTTCCTGGTTTGAGAATGTCAGTATCAAGCCTGATCAGTAGCTATGCACAATTCTGGTTCCATAGTCAATTAAGGCTTCGCAGAGACTAACAATTGGGTCCAAATTAAAAGACACCACCTGAGACCTTCCATTCTTGATAATTCTAGGTACCAAATTCCATGTAATTTAGAATTTACAGTAATATTTTTCCACAATGGACACACCCATGAGCAAATATTTTAAAAGGGATAATCAAGACCCTGTTGAGATATTTGCCTGTCATTTAGTAACTTTTATTGGCCTGCAGAATTGGCAGAAATCTCCTCTAAGGGCTTCAGAGTTCGTCCGTGCTGGTACTGCTTATCTGACCAGATTTTGTTTCACCCTGTCATTGCCTGGGCTTCATATAGACCTGTTTTCATAGTTAACTCTTCTCAATTAAAATTAGACAAATTCTACTTCCAGCAGCTTGGCAACCTGCCCTTTGGGTCTACCATCTGTCACTTCTGCTGCTTTAACAAACTCCCAAATCTCAGGCTTAACCCAGTAAGAAGTATGTTTCTTGCCCATGTTGTCCTAAACAGGTGTTCTAACTGGCAGGCAAAATCTCCCAGGCAGTGATGCTGGGACTCAGGCTTCATGGATCTGCAGTATGTTTTAATGGGTCAAACTGGGAAATGTGCACCTGCCCTCCATTCACCTACTACTGGCCTAAACTCAGTGACATGGCCAGATCTAAATGCAAAGAATGCTGGGAAATAGTCTGTTTTTGAGCCCAAGAAGAAGAGAAATTGGGTTTGATTAGCAGGTAGTTAGTCTTGCCATAAAGACAATCTATTTCAATCGTATTTTGAATTTTTTTATTACCTTTACCTTTGTTGCATTGTTTGTGATTTCTCACATATGAATTTCACAAATTATTCCAATTCGTCTCTAAAAATATCTTGAAATTTTGGTGTATTTTTTTCAACATATATTATGATAATTCAAGGTCACTTAGGGCCAGATTCAGAACTTGAGATCAGGATTTATAACTGAGTCCACTAGAGGGTTTCATCTTATTATACAGATGTCCCTGACTTCCGAAGGTTTGACTTATAATTTTTTGACTTTATGATGGTGAGAAAGCGATACACATTCAGTTGGGACCATACTTTGAATTTTGAATTTGCATCTTTTCCTGGGCTAGGGATATATGGTGTGATGCTCTCTCATGACGCTGGGAAGCTGCAGCAAACCGCAGCTCTCAGTCAGCCACAGAATCACGAGGGTCAATAACCAACCATACAACCATTCCATTTTTTCACTTTCAGCACAGTATTCGGTAAACTACATGAGACAGTCAACAATCTATTTTAAAATAGGTTTTGTGTTAGATGATTTTGCCCCACTGTGGGTTAATATTAGTGGTTCTGAGCATGTTTAACATAGACTAGGCTAAGCTAAGAGGTTTGGTACTTAGGTGGATTAAATGCACTTTTGACTGAGCACATTTTCAACTTATGATGGGTTTATCGAGATGTAACCCCATCCCAATTCAAGGAAGATTTATACTTCAATCTCAAATTTATAGAGAAGATGAAATGTCATGAGTCAACACTTTTGATCATTGTCATCTCTAAATTCCAGTAATGGGTAGTTAATATCTAGAAAACTAAATTAGAGCCAGAAGGTCATCAGATATTGGAATCTTTTGTATTTACCTTTGCTACTTTTTCCTATTTTTTCCTTTTAGTATTAATTATTTCTTTACCAGATTGACTCAGAGATATAGTCATTCTGGCATTTTAGGAATTGGAAAAGAGACAAAAATATATTGATAGATTGTTCAATCAGTAGATGTGGTATGAGGCTGAACTTTCTAAAAATTAAAGTACAAAGACAAAAGCCATCATTTACCTCCTTTCCCCATATCTGATAGCATATCCAATGGGAGAACAGTAGAAAAAAAAACAATGGTACCGATCAGTACAAACATTGGAGCTCGAATCAGAAATCTGACTGTAAAATGACAAAAAGACAGGGTTGATCTAGGTGTGTATGACAAGCTTTGAACCATGATGATGACACCAGTATCTTTATGCCAATTCCCAGGGTGGACAGCTGTTTCTCATTACTGCTGCCAAGTAGGAGTCCAGGAGATCACAGAAAATCCAAATACATTGTTAATAAGGAAAAAGATAAAACTCAAACTTAGAGAGGAATTAAACTTCTCAATGAAAAACACTAAAAAGGTAGAGCCACCTGGTGTAGGAAAAACACCCTAAAAGGATTGTCAGTATTTCAGAGAAGAACAGATAGTTTTCCCAGGGTAGGAAAAGGGGAAACATTTTATTGTGGCCTGTGGTCTGATAAGGTGAATTGTATGGAAGGCTTTTTCCCAGGCAGCTGCGGCCCATTAGGTGAAGGTGGTGAGAGGCTCCACTGAGCAACTTTCAGACAAAGTTAGGTGAAAGCATGCACACACCACAAACTCTGCTGAAGATATTAGACTGATCATGCTCCAGGTGTTATTGTGGCTAAAATGTTTTCTGGGAAGAGGGTAAAAGGCCAGGCTTGGATTGGGCATGTGTCTTAAACACTTAATGAAAAACTATATTAATTCCTTTATATCTTCTGTTACTTGTCCAAGAAACTAAATATGATTTGGATTGTCTTTACAGGCCTCTACTGATTGAAACAGACATTTCTTGGCTTTCCTTTCCTGTTTCTATTCTCTAATTTTATTTTTTGAATTTCAACTTTAAACTTAGTGAATGTAGAACCAACATTTATCGATTGCCTACTATGTGCCAGATCTTGTCGAAATGCTTTATCTCATGCAATCCACATGACAACCCTATCATGAGGGTTGCAAAGATCCCATTTGACAAAGGAAGAAGCTGCTTTGCTTCAAGATACACAGCCAGTAAATAGACAAACCAGTAAATTGATTCTATTTCTCAGTGCAAAGATCAAGCTGCTTTCCCTAGAAGAGATGTAAGGATTCCTGACGCTGGGTTTGATCTTGACTGATTTTCTGTTCTTTCTCTTACAGTTCACATAGCAGCTTCTTCAACTTCCCTCTACTTTATGTTCTTGGTGGCAACACTGGAGCTCTGGGCAGTGTTCCTTGTAATACTGGGCAAGTCGCATCACCTCTGTTTCTCCAATGGTAAAATTATGGGATTGGACTAGATGAGCTCAGACTTTTTCCAGCTTTGACAAATCTCTAGCCATGGTCCAGGATGTGCCGTTCTCGCAGCCACACCCCTCACTGCTATGAAAATCCAAGGGACCATTTTCTATAGCCAGGTAATGGCCCCCTTTGCTTCTTCCCTCACTGTAGGTAACTTTTTTTTTTTTAAGTAAAAGCAGGGAAACTTCCCTGGTTGCCATAAAGCTGGGTGTGATGGTGAACATCAATTTCCCATTCGTCAAGCTGAATTTAAGCCCATCAGTCAGTTCAGCCATAGGCAAATCCTCAGGAAGGTACCTAAACCACACTGGAAGTCTCATCCATTTTTTGAGAAAAAAGAAAGTGTTTACCTCTTTTCTATAGTGGCAGCTGAGTAAAAGTGCTTACCTAGATTGTTGGTGAAAGTAATGACATCTAACCATATCGGAAACCTGGTTGCATATGTAAATTTATTTCTCTCTTTATCCCTACTAATGCAGATTTGTGTGACACCTGTTTTACCACAGGAGCAAATCATAGGTGAGCATGGTAATTTTACTTACCCACTTCACAGAACCAATTCAAGAACAGAGCTCTTTCTCAATCATACTTAAGAACTTACTTGGCTGATAGGCACAGCTTTCCTTCAGTACAAAATCTCTGTAAACCTCATGCACTCTATTTGCTCAATCATTTATTCAATACAGTTAAGGATCTATTTAATGCACCTAAGAGCAAGTTATGTCTCTCATGATACATTTCCTTACCTATAAAGCAGCCAAAAATATGAGCTTATAGAATTATTATAGAAAGTATTTATGAAAATACATGAAGTTGCCACCATTCCCTGTGTATTATTATGCAAGATTAAAAAAAGATGATTTTATATGGAAATGGACCAGGCTTTCAGGAAGTTGAAGCTTGGTAAGATAAATAAGGTATATTCATAAGTCACCAGTTAAAAAGAAAGTGGCATGCATTTAATACAGTTAAAATGCCATGGAAATTTGTAGGAGAGAGAGTGCTTCTAGGATTGTAAGACACAATATTTTGCACGAGGCATCTGAAATAAGCTATTAAGGATGACTAGGATTTGGACATATAAAAACAAGGGAGAAAAAACATCCTTACTTCCTGAAGGTGTAGCAAGAGAATGGAACTACAAGATGGAAGGGCAAGGAGAATGGTCAGTGGTTGGTTTGATGGGAGTGCATGGTATATGACGGGAGAAAAGGGAAATCAGGTTGGAAATGAAGGTGTGACAAGACTGGAGATGGGTGTGTGTGCCAGTGTAAGGAGTGCTCTTATTCTGGAGGCCTGGGTTTAGGGTGATATTAGTAAGAATAAAGAGGCTAGAGGTAGGAGCAGATACGCAGCAGGAAGAGGGCAGCAAGTTCAACAAGCAACATACTGGATTTGAGAAGAACCAAGGACCTACTTGCTAGGTTGCTGGGGAGACTAAGAACTGGTGGTATGAGGGCAGAGGTAACATGACATGTTATAATTCCATTGGCTGTAGTTTATACCAAGAAACTTCCAATATAATTCAGTAGAAGAGAACAGCTTCGTAAGATTTTTGTAAACACACAGCCCTAGCAATTCCATTGTTCATCTCCATCCTTAGCGATCTAAGGGAGAACAGGTGACATTGAAAATGAGAGTTGATGAGAAATTTATGACAAAATTTAGAGTAAACTTACTGAAGCTATTAATAGGAAGGAATAAGAAGTGCTATATTGAATACATTTGGATTCAATTTATAGTGTGTTTCTGAAAGTATGTGGTGAAGGAAAACTTAATGAGCCTTCAAAACAATGAAGTGAAATAAATTATTGATAAAGAAATAATGGGAGCAAATGATATACCCTAACTACATAAATGCAAAGAGTAATCACAAGATAAAAAATTACTGACATGTGAAAGGCAGTAAAATACAAAGGAAAAATGAGATGCTAACTCAAGTTGCTAGTTTCTATATTTTAATGTGGTAAGTTCCCATTCACATCAAAGGATTTTCTGACTTGGGGATCAAAGGGAAATTTCTGGAAGCAAGAATTATTGATATAAAAGAAATTCAAGGGAAACAGTGAAAACCCATGTCAGTGAGCCTTATCTGTGCTTATTTTCTGTAGCTTGATTTTGTTGCTGGCAGCTGGTTACAAAGATTAGGAGCAATAAAGATAAGAGAAGTTGATACTAAGGGTAACCCAAAATCAGTATATAATAAGGCCAATGTGGCAGAAGAGTATCATGACACCCTACAACACTGAAAATATCAAATAGAAGACTTCCTGCCATAAAGCTTCAGGAAAGTAACTCTGTGCAGTAATACAGGGAGAGTATTAGTGGAAGTAGCAAATTTCTTCATAGGCTTTAGGCACATTTCCTAATATAATACAAGGCAGAAATCTCTGCCATTATTTCTTTTAATTTCATGTCTAACAATAGAAGGACTTCCTCTAAAATATGAAGGCTTGGGTAATACACTTAGAGTGAACTCTCCAGAATGTCAGAAAATGAAATCAACTTAACTCTTTCACTGTTTGGGGTCTGAAGTCAGGGGAACAGCCTTATACTAGCTTTGTGTTAACCCTGTGAACAAATAGCAGGAGACAAGGATAGACGGATCCACAGAGGGTTTGAAATCGAGGTTTAAAACTTTTGACTACATTCTTCTGAAAGAAATGGATAGTCATGTGACTTTTTTTGTCGGGGAGGGTGATGGACAGTAATATGGCCAAATGCGTATTTTATGAAGACTTATCTGGCAGGTTTAAAATTAGCTGGACTAAGGGCAGATTTGAGTCAGAGATTTTAGTTAAGAAGTTCTTACAAAGCCTGATCAAATAGTGTCAGAGAATATAGCCTGAGATGTATTCTTGAAGTAGAATGGTAAGATTAGAGGAAAAAAGAAGGAAGACTCTGGAATGGATTGACAGAAATAATGGGAAAGAAGATGTAAATTTGCAAAGAAATAAGTCCTCAACAAACATATTTCCAATGAAAATTCCTTTATAGTTTCTGAATGATTTTGCAGTGGAAGATAAAGGAAAGTTATTTCATGTTGCCATTCAAAGAACTTTTCTGTTGGTTCACCAAGGGGTCCATGTTGGCTCAAAAGGCCCTAGGACTGAGGAAGGATATCTGAGGTCACACAGCAAGCCCAGATATGGCTGAGTGGGTAAGACAGAGAAATATGAGGATATACGCAAAAATGAGAATTCCAGAAGAATTTAAATAGTAATGTGCTTGGCTCCCTGACATAAGATCCTGCACCCTTCACATTTGGGAATTCTTAACTCCCACATATAGCTTTATTCACACTCAATCTCTGAGACCAAAGCAGGTTTTAAGCAGGGGAGACTACTAAACGATAATGTAGACAGCATCAAGTCAGCCTCCCTCCTTACCCTACTCTGATCAAGTAACTGGCTCCATTTCTTGTCTTCTTGGCTTAAGGAACTTAGTTACCTGACTTGTGCTCAAATTCACTTAGGACTTGAGTCCTTTTTATCCTTTAAGAGCTCGCAGGGCTTTACATCCTGCGGCTATATCCCAGTAGCCACAGGGGGGCCGAGCTAAGCGTGCCACACATCCCTGTAACCAGCTTCCTGACAATATCCTTGCACACCCCACTTCCCATGGGTTACTGCTCAAGTTAGCTTGGGGCTAAAACTCCTGTAATAAAGAGACCCCCAAATACAGAAGCTTTAAAAAGATAAAACCTTCTTTCTAAAATAACAGTTCACAAGGAAATATTCCAAGCTGGCAGGACAACTCTGCTCTACGCATTCGGGACCTATGCCTGTTCCATTTATATTAATTAATTAACACCTTTTGGGCTGTTGCTCTTAATTGTAGAATTGAAGCAAAGTCACTGCCATATTCACATTCTGGCCCATGTGAAGGGAAAGAGCAGAAGTGCTAGATAAGCAGATCCCTTTGAAGTAAGTGATGTAGAATCTGCACATAAAATTTTATTCACTTTCTGCTTTCCCAGTGGAGACAGAATCAGTCATACTGCCACAACAAGCCACAAGGGAGGCCATGGGAAGCACAGATGTGCTGGGCCCTGCCCCACTAACATTACTGTAGAGGGAGAAACAGGCTTTGGAGGATAAGAAACTGTTCAGCGACACCCACCCTGAAGGTGTGAGACTCGTAACAGCTCATTCTCTAACTAATCAAGTATTAAGAACACTATTCATTTAAAAAAATCCCTACAGGAATGTTATTCCACAAACACCTATCAAAACAAGCAGATTTCCTGCTCTCATTTGATTGATACATATTTATTTCAAGCTACTAGAATGTGTAGTTACGGATCTGAAGTTTCTAGCATAGTGAGTTTCTGAAGTGATTTTTGCTAAAATTGAATCCTCAGCCCAGGAGTGGTAATTTCATGACAATGCTTATGAATAATCACACTCTTTTTCATGGAGCATGTATGCAGCTTTGTGAATCATTTTTAACACAGCACTCTAGGGAGTCACTTTTAGTTAATTGGGGTTGGCACAGAGATTAAAACAATTTGCCATCTCTAAGCAGCTGGAAACCATCTAGGTTTCAGAGACCATTATAAATAAGTTGCTGCTTATTTAAGGCCCTCCACTGATAGTTACAGACACCTTTTAGGTTTTCTCTTTTGAATTTCAGACATTTCTTGGGCAAACAATGGGGGAAACCTGTTTCTTTAAGTGAGAGATACTCCAAATTCTCCAGGACATCCTTGGCCAGCTCAGTCTCTGGGTGTGACTGACCAGGGAAGATCAGGACACTGCTGGCAGACAATACCCTTAGGAGACTTGTCCTCCAGTGTATTACCAGCAAGGATCAGCAATGTTCAGAAGGTCCTATGGACACACACAGCCAAGAGAAATGGTTGGGTTTGTGTTAGAAAGAAGGGATTTCAGATATTAGAGTTTGCAAGTCCTCTGGGTTCTCCCTAAAACTGACTGGAAGTCCTCAGACAAGGTAAGCAATATGCATTACACATTCAATTGGCTCCTTAAGATCCTGGACAGGTGGGAACAAAGGAGAAAAGACCTCAAAAAACAAAATGAACAAAACACTAAGATACTCAACATACTAGCTTGCTAAGAGTACAGCACCAGAAACGAGTTTATCTTCCGAGAGATTTTCAGAAAAGTGAATGAGATCCATTTCTGAAGCAACGACACTTCCTCTTTTAGAGTGGAAGATAACATTGTTTTCCAACTCTCCTTCCAAAAAGATTAAAGCTCTCCCCGAGAATGTTTCAGGGCTTATCAATTTAGCTTCTGGATATTACCAGTCACTGGAGATCATTCCATTATGTTGGTAAATAATGTCAAAAAGATGATTTCTGCTTTTTTAAATAACCATACAGAATGGATAATTTATGACCTAGGATTATAACATTACCTGGGGACTACCCTGATAATTATTTTTTAATTTCTAGAGCAGCTTATTTGAACATAAGTTGCTCTATGTGAGAGAACAGTTAGTTGGGAGGTAAGGAAGATAAGAGGTAATTTTCAAGATCACCTAGGTTAGGTGCCTTCCAATATTTTAGTTTCCATTGTATATAGGAACAGTTGAAAGAAAATTTAGTGTAGAATATCACCTCCTACTTGCCCAGGTCATGTATTTAAGTGAAAAACAAAGTGTAGAGAAGGACATACAATGTGCTACCATTTGCAGAAAAATCTCTCTATTCAAATATATGCATGGAATCATAGACACTCATGGAACATCTATCCTTGAAAAGATAAATGGGAAACTGGAAACACTGATGTCTTAGGAAGAAGAAAAAAAATGAACAGAGGTAAAATGAACAGATACTTTATCTCGGATACATTGAGAATTTGTTACCATCTGAATGCAGTATCTACTCAGAAAGCTAAATACATGTTAAAAAAAAAATCCACGATCACAGTTATGCCTTCCCCAAAACATCCTTTAAGAGTTCTGTTAGTGAACATCAATATATTGTTTTTTTAGTCTTTACATGAGATTTTGCTCCAAATATTAAAGAATAATATGAATATAAAATTCTAGATTGAGTTACTTTTATGCACCGCATGAAAGATACCACTCTGCTGTCTTCTGGCCTTTGTTGTCACTTAGAATTTGCTAACAATCTATATGTGCTTTTCTTTGCTGGCTTTTATAATTTCCTTTTTATTCTTGATTTTATACATTTTCACTATGTTACCAGTGGTGGGTTTACTTTTATTGTAATTTATTCTTGAAATAAAATTTTTATCCAAGAATTAGCTTTTTAATTACTATTATGGAGTATTCTTACCAATTTTTTAAATGCAGCCTACTACCCCTCCTTCCAGTCTCTGCTTCTGCAACTTCTACTGAGCATTAGATATGTAGACTTCTCAATACATCTTTCCTGTCTCTTCTGCTCAATATTTTTCATCTTTGACTCTCTATACTGTATTGTGGGTAACATCTTAGAACTATTTCCCAATTCACTAATTAGCTCTATTACAGAATCCAAGTTAGAATTTATCCCATCTATTCTAGTGTGAAATTTTCAATGATTAATAAAGTTTGATGTTCAAGGTATCTGATTCCTGAAATCAACTGATCCACAGTTTTTTTTAAATTTCTGCTTATATTTAATACCTTTATGTTCTTTTCAGATGGCACTTACGCCTTTATTCCCTTAAATGTGGTGTGGTTATTTTAAAGTTTTTAATGGACTGTTCAATAAAATGAATTTCGTATTGAGCAAATTCCTATTTTGATTACTGATCACATGGCTTTCTTACCATTAGAATTAAGTATTTTCTAATATTTATTTGCAGGCCACACACAAACTCTTCAGAGTCTGGTGTCTCCAAAATGACTAAAATAAAGAAGATGCAGGAGAGTTACCAGTTCAAGGTTCTCTTGCAAGGACAGACAGCTTGGTAGAAACCTTAAAAGTTTCTCTCTACTGATACTTTCGAGAAGTATGTGAAATTAATCTTTTATACTCAGCATTTTTATAGCATTTGTCATGTAGTATGTAATAAATATTTGTTGAACACATTTCTTATTAACCATGCTAAAGGAAATTGCAGTCACTCAAAGTCACACCTACAAAAACAAAACAAAGCCCTATATAACAACTTAGAGCCTTGCAGAAGCAGTGAAAGGCTAAGCAATTCCATAAGGA
This sequence comes from Smutsia gigantea, assembly GCA_032199065.1. Lineage (NCBI taxonomy): Eukaryota > Metazoa > Chordata > Mammalia > Pholidota > Manidae > Smutsia > Smutsia gigantea. The sequence continues at coordinate 794,075 of JAVSCE010011957.1, forward strand.
AAAAAAAAATGAAAAGGCTACTGAAACTATTAACCCAGGTCTGAAACTGCCATATACTATTTCAAGAAATTAACGGAATAGAGCAAATATGGTCAGGATGTGCTCGTTATAATAAAGTCTGGGAATACAAGCTCCATAGAGAAAAGGTTGAGAGCAAGAGTAGAAATGAGCAGAAAGGAAGAATTGCTAATGAGATTCTAAAGGGTTTAACATGAAAAAAGACAAACTATGTTAATTGGAGATATAAGTTCTAGTAAAAAAATGAGATTGAATATCCATACAGAATATCTGTACAAGACATTAACCAAAGAGGGAGGAGATTTAGGAACAGAAGAAACATCACAGTAATAATTATATTTGTAAAGCAAGTTAACTTTTATGAAGCACTTCTACAGGGCTTTATCTTATTTGAACTTTACAAACACCCCGTGTAGGATTATTATTATTTAGGTTTAGGGATATAACACAATTTGTTTACATTAAGAAATGTCACCTATTTATACAATTTAATTGGAATCAGTTCAAACCTAGTTCAAACCTCAACTCTTCTATTTATAAGCTAGGAGACCTTGAGCAAGTTATTTAACATCTCTATGTCTCAGTTTCCTCACATATATGATGTATCTAATAATAGTTCTTATTGAAAGGGTTCCTGTGAGGCCTAAATGAATTAGGACATTTAAAGTACTTAAAACAGAACCTGGCACACAGCAAGGGCCTTTAATGATGATAATTTTCTTCTCTGATGAAGACACTAACATTTTGAGAAATTATGTGCTTGATAAAGGTCACATTATCAAGCTTTTACTCATATTAAAAACTCAAAGCTAGATTCTCATTCCAAGCCCCATGCTTTTCTAGAACACATGGCATATTTCTTTGTTCAGTCATTGTGGAGATGTTGAGAAATTACAATACTAAATGCAAAGAATGGAATAATATTTGACACATGAAAATAAGCTCCAGACATCCGTTGGGAGGAGAGTCCTTATTTCAGGCAGGTACATTGATGAGTATAGTTAAAGAGGCCAGAAGAGCTGTTTTAACTTTGTGTCCTTAGAGCTTGGGACAGCGCTTGGCACCTCCTTGGTAAAACTTGAGTTTTTATTTTTGTGGCCATCTAATAACCATTCCTAGTTTAAAAGCAGGACTTTGAAAAAGAAAACAAAAAGGACAAATGGTCTTTGGGAAACCACCCCTAACCCGTTCTAAGCCATGTTATTTGGGTGAGAATGACTCCCAACCACCCCCTAGTTCTACGGGTGTGTGAAAGTGAAGTTTTTTGGAATTTTCAGCAATACTCATTAAAAAAATAAAAAGGTGGGAGCTGTTTGTGTTACATTTTTGTCACTTTCAACACAGAAAGTCCTGATACATTAAATGTTCAATAAATATTTCTTATGAAAAAGAATTTTGCAGTTTATTTTACATAAAATATCTTCTTATATATTAGAGTTATGACCTATTAAAAACAGTTTAGAAAAGCCAACATGACAGAAAAACAAAAAATGCATAGAGTTCACTGAAAAACAAATGGAAATGGCTCCAGTCCAAATTTCAAAAATGCTTAAACTCACTTAGATTAAAAGATAGACAAATTAAACTGCATTGAGATACAATATCTCACCCAATAGACTGACTAAAATAGAAATGTTTAACAATGCATTTAATGAAGTTCTGGGTTAACAGGCACTTTAATACATTTCTAGTAACAATACAAATTGTTACACCGTCCGTGGAGGGCACACTGGTAATACCTAGTAAATTTACATAGGATTTGCCTTTGAGTAATCAAGCCCAAAGCTATGCTGGCAAAATATAAAAAATGATTATGGATAAAGCTATTTATTATCCTGGTTGAATATAAATAGAAAAATAGCTACTTAATAGAATACCATGCACCTAGAAAAAAGGATGAGAAGCATCTCTGTATCTTAATACATCCAATGTATTAAGTGAAAAGGCAAGTTAGAGAAAAATGTGTAAGCAAGCAATTGATTAAGAAAGGTTATATGAATATTTGTAATACTTTCAGAAAATGGAAGATAAACTTTATACTTTTCAAAAAGTGGTTAACTATAAGGAGAAGGAAGGAGGATGGTGGGGGCAGGTACTGAAGTTAGACTTTTAAAAATATATCTTTGACTGAGGAACCATTAAATATTTTACATAACTATAAATCGAAGTTAAATAAAAAACCAAGTCCTAAACATCAAAAGTGCAATAAAATAGCTAATCTTAAATATGTATTTATGCCACCAGTAGAACATATAGAGCCCTCTAAGTGACTTTAGAACAAAGTTACTTGATTAGACAGTCTAAGAACAAAAAAATACACACCCTAGGGAGAGAAACAAAACACAAAAACCTGCCCCCCCAAACCCACCAAAAAATCTTAAACTGTTTTCAACAATCATATTGTTAGTGGTAGCACTGGTATTGTTATCTGACAGTTTTGTATGATGTGGGATAAAGCTAATAAGTATTTAAGTTAGTGAACCATGATTTTTGGCATGGGAGAATATAAATACATCACATCTGTAGTCCTGAATTTGATTGAAAGTATTAGTGTGAAATCATGATGTACTTTATTTAAAAAATTACATATTTCCTATCTGGTGCACTAAAAAGGCCTGGAAATAATGGCAAACTAGCAGCAATGAACCCCTTGGGCCTCTCAGTATCATTTTTCACTAAAAAGTACCCCAACTCTGTGGGAGAAATCAGCTTTCAGGTCTGAGGTTGGAAATACACAATGTGAAATTGGAATAGCTTGCCTTAAAAGATAGCAGAAAAATTATCAAAGACTACATCTATCAGGGAGAGCGGGGTCCAATGATGGTAGGAAGAGCCTGACCTTACCACCTTCCATGTATATACCTAATCTACACCTACACAGAGACATTCCTTCTCAAAAAGAACTGAAGGCTGATTGAAAAGCCTCTGCACAACAAAGGATAAAAAGACCACACACAGAATGACAGGAGAGATGGACACACAGTAACAATGGAAATCCCAAACCTGACACTAGGAACTGCAATAGGGAAGGATATTGCTGACGGACCCACACACAGATTCACCCATCCTGGGGCACAGAAAAAGAAATTGTGGTTTAAAAGATGACTAGAATGTAAGAGAAGGAAGCCCATTTACTAATACTAAGGCACCTGCTAAATGGCGAGGTAAACTCTCTGGGATTGAGGACTACAGATGTATTTATATTCTCCCATGCTGAAAATCATGGTTCACTAACTTAAATACCTATTAGCTTTATCCCACATCATACTCACAATTGTCAGATAAGAATACCAATGCTACCACTAACAAAATGATTCTTGAAAACGGTTTTGCTGAAAACCAGTGCCATTTTGTATATCTCTCCTCTTACTTAGATAGAGCCAATGGGAGCAGGATCTCTGTGGTTAGCTAGACTGCCATCTTGGCAAGCCCCAGGCCTCCAGCCCACACTAGCTCCAAAAGTCCCTTCAAGGCCCTGCTCCCACCACCACACACACACCTGAATGTACCTGCCTGAGCTGTCCCACCAAGATGGCACCAGTGTGGTACCCAACAGGAAAGCCCCAGCCCATATACAGTTTGGCCTCAAGTATACTACCATTCACATTATAGGTATCCCAGAAGTCGAAGAGAGACACAAATGGGCAAAAAACTTACTGGAAGAAATAATTCTTGAAAACTTCCCTAACCTGGGAAGGAAACAGACATGCAGGTCCAGGAAACCCACAGAGTCCCTAACAAGATAAACCCAAGGAAGCACATAGCAAGGCACATAATGATTAAAATGCCAAAGATTAAAGATAATCATAAAAACAGTAAGAGAAAAAAAGCAACTAGTTAAATACAAGGGAAACTCCATAATGCTATCAGCTGATTTTTCAGCATAAATTTTACAGGCCAGAAGAGAATAGCATGTATTCAAGGGCTAAAGAATAAACCTAAAACAAATAATACTCTACCCAGCAAGGTTATAATTCAGAATTGCAGGAGAGATAAAGAGTTTCCTGGAAAAATAAAAATCAAAGAAGCTCACCACCACTAAACTGGCTTTATAAGAAATGTTAAAGAGAATTCATTAAGCAGAAAGGAAAAGGCTACTACTAGAAGTGAGAAAATTATGAAAGGGAAAAATTACACTGGTAGATGCAAACATAAAGTAAAGGTGGTAGATCCAGCTAATATGAAGGCTAAAACAAAACTAGTCAAATCAATATCTAAAAAATTAATTAAGGGAATAACAAAATAAAAGATGTAAATTATTATATATATAAAACATGGAGGAGAGGGAATGAAAATGTAGTGTTCTTAGAATGTGTTCAAATGTAAGCAACCTTTACTTTAATTTAGATTGCTGTATACTTAGAATGTCATTCGAACCTCATGGTAGCCATGAATCAAAAATCTGTAATAGATACACAAAAAATAAAGAGAAATGAATCCAAGCATAACACTAAGGAAAGTCAATCACAAGGTAAGATAGCAAAAGAAGAAAGGAAGCAACCAGAAATAGTTAACAAAATGGCAATAAATACATACTTACAATAATTAAATGTAAATGGTTTAAATGTTCCAATAGAAAGAAAGAGGGTGACTGAATGGATAAAAAAACAAAACCCATCTATATGTGGCTACAAAACCTAAAGACTCATTCAGACTGAAAGTGAACATATTGAAAAGACTTCAAAACAAAGATGGGATACATAGATTAAATATTAACATACAAGAAGGGAGAAATCAACAGTAATACAATAGTAGGAGATATTAACACCCCACCTAATAGATTGTCCAGGTGAATTGTCAATAAGGAAACGGGATTTAAACAACACATTAGAACAAATGGACCTAATAGATATATATAGAACATTACATCCCAAAACAGCAGAATACTTATTCTTTCAGATGACCAAATATATATTTCTCAGATATATTTGGTCTTCATCCACATTTCCTGAAAATGTTTCAAAGCCATTAAGGTCAAATGGGTGTCTTGTTATGTTAATGGAGGCTTTTAGACCTCCACCCAAGGGTAGGGGCTAGTTGCCAAGGGAACCAATCATATGAATAAAGGGTGGAAACTTTCAGCCCCCAACCCCTGGAAGGGGAGAGTGCAGAAGGGCTGGAGATTGAATAAGCCAATGTCCAATGATTTAGTTACTCATGACTATGCAATGAAGCCCTCACAAAAATCCAAGAGAACATTTTGCTCTTTTTTTTTGCATCCTGCTTTCCTGTTGGAGGGAGTACGCTTCCATGCTTGGGAAACCATAATGCTTCCATGGGTCTCTGAGCCAGGTCCCACACTCCATGAGGATAGAAGCTCCTTTGTATGGGACTCTGTAATATTTATTTCTTCATCTGGCTATTAACTTGCATCCTTTAAAATAGTATCCTTTATTAAACTGGTAAAGGTAAGTGTTCTTATTCCTGTGAGCTGCTCTAGCAAATTAACTGAACCTAAGTGGGAGGTTGTTGGAATCTCCAATCTACAGCCAGTTGGTCGGAAATACAGGGAACAGCCTGGGGCTTGAGACTGGCATCTGGAGTGGTGGGGTGGAGGGCAGTCTTATAGGATAGAGCCTTTAACCTGGAGAATCTGGTACTGTCTCTGGGCAGATACCATCATAATTGAATTGAGTTCTAAGACACCTTGCTGGTATTCAAGAATTACTTGGTGTCTTGGGTGGTAAACACCCCCCTCAACCCCACCCCATCCCCTACCTCCATCAAAAGGAATTGGGTCCAGAAATATGAAAGGAGTTGCTGTTGAACTCACCAACAAATTGGACAACATACAGGAAATGCATAAATTCCTAGAAACATGCAATCTTTCAAGACTAAACCAGGAAGAAATAGAAAATCCTAAGAGACTGATTACTAGTAACAAAATTGAAGCAGTAATTAAAGAAACTCCTAACAAACAGAAATCCAGGACAGATAGCTTCACAGAATTCCAACGAACTTTTAAAAATAGTCATCCCTCTCAAACTATTTCAAAAAGTTCAAGAGGAATGAAAGCTTCCAAATTCATTCTATGGGGCCAGCATCATCTTGATACCAAAACCAGACAAAGACACTACTAAAAAGAAAATTACAGATCAATGGCCTTGACAAACACAGAGGCAAAAATCCTCAACATAATATTAACAAACAATTAAAAAGCACCTGAAAGGATTAATCACTGCAACCAACTGGGATTTATGCAAGGATGGTTCAATCTTGACAAAATCAATGTGATACACCATAAAAACCATGTGATCATTCCAACAGATGCATAAAAAGCATTTGACAAAAATCCAACATTCATTCATAAAAACTCTAAACAAAGTGGGTATAGAGGGAACATACCTCAACATAATAAAGGCCATATATGACAAACCCACAACTAACATCATACTCAAGAGCAAAACACTGAAAGCTTTTATTCTAAAATCAGCAATGAGACAGGATTCCCACTCTTACTACTTTTATACAACATAGTACTAAAAGTCCTAGCTATAGCAATTAGGCAAGAAAAATAAATGGCATACAGATTGGTAAGGAAGGAGTCATTATTTGTTATCTCACTATTTGGAGATGACATGATGATGTATATAGAAAATCCTAAAAATTCCAGCAAAAACCTACTAAAATAAATGACTTCAGTAAAGTCACAGGGTTAAAGAAAAATCAACATACATAAATCTTTTGCAATTCTACATACAAATAATGAACTAGCAGAAAGAAATTAAGAAGCAATCCCACTTACAACTGCATCAAAAAGAATAAAATACCTAAGAATAAATCTAACCAAGGAGGTGAAAGACCTGTACCATGAAAACTTTTATAAAACATTGGTGAAAAAAATTAAAGAAACGAATAAATGGACAGCTATTCCATGTTCATGGATAGGAAGAATTAATATTGTTAAAATAGCCATACTGCCCAAAGCAATCTACAGACTCAATGCAAGTGCCATCAGAATACCAATGGCCAATGAACTCAGGCAAATAATCCTAAAATTTGTATGGTATCACAAAAAACACTGAACATACTGAGTAATCTTGAGAAAGAAGAACAAGGCTGGATTATCTGTTCTCTGAATTCAAACTATGCCACAAAGTGGCAGTAACCAAAACTGAACAGTACTGACACAACAGATACATAGACCAATGGAAAAGACCAGAGAGCCCAGAAATAAACCCAGCCTATATGGTCAATTAATATTGGTGAGAATATACAATGGAGAAAAGACAGTCTTTTCAATAAGTGGTGTTGGTAAAACTGAACAGCTACTAGCAAATGAATGAAACTAGATCACTATCTATCTTACATTATACACAAAAATAAACTCAAAATGGATTAAAAGCCTAAATGTAAGATATGAAGCTATAGAACTCCTAGATGAAAATATAGGCATTAAACTCTTGAACACTGGCATTGGTAATTTTTTTCTGGATATGTCTCCCCAGGTAAGGAAAACAACATAAAAAATGAACTTATGTGATTATGTCAAACTAAAAAGCTTCTGCACAGCAAAGGAAACCATCAACAAAATGAAAAGGCAACTTAATATAGGGAAGAATGTATTTGCAAATGAAATATCCTATAAGGCATTAATATTCAAAATATATAAATGACTAATATAACTCAACATCAAAAAACAAGCAGATTAAAAAATGGGCAGAGGACTTGAATAGACATTTTTCCAAAGACGATATACAGATGGCCAACAGACACATGACACATGCTTAACATCACTAATCATCAGGGGAATGCAAATCAAAACTACAATGAGATATCACTTCATACCAGTCAGAATGGCTAATATCAACCAGACAAGAACTGTTAACAAGGATGTGGAGAAAAAGGAACCCTTGCACACTTTTGGTGGGAATGTAAATTGGTACAGTCACTATGGGAGACAGTATATAGGTTTCTCGAAAAACTAAAAATAGAAATACTATACTAACCAGCAACTCCACTACTGGGAGTTTACCCATAGAAAGCAAAACCAGTAATATGAAGAGATATATGCACTCCTATGCTTATCACAGCATTGTTTACAATATCCAAAATACGTAAACAATCTAAATGTCCAAAGATAGATGAATAAAGACGTAGTACATATATACAATCAAATATTAGTCATAAAAAAGACTGAAATTTTTCCATTTGCAACAACATGGATGTATATAGAGGGTATTATGCTAAATGAAATAAGTCAGAGAAAGACAAATAACATGGCTTCACTTATAAATGTAGATCCTAAAAAACAAACTGAAACAGATGCATAAACACAGAGAACAGACTGGTGCCTGCCACAGGAGAAGGGGTGAGGGGATGGGTGAAATAGGTAAAGGGGAAAACTGGTGAGAGTGTTTGTTATCTTGATCTGGGCAATGGATACATGAGTATATACACATATTGGTGTACATCAAACTGTACCCCAAGATTTGTGCATATAATTTTATGTACCTAAAAAAATAGCTATAAAATACAAGACTCAGGATTAAGGCATATGTGTACATATGTATATAAATATTTGTTAGATTTCAAGACTACTAGTGTACTTTAATTGGAGTGTATATAAGGATCCACTTGATTTTGTCTCCTTCACTTGTGGTCTTGCAGACAACTTTTCATTCACTTTGATACAGTTTTTTGGTATTCAGGGATCTTAAGAATGATGGTGCCTGTCCTCCCCCTAATCCCTCTAAAACCAAACTCCTCCTTAGATAATATGTCATACTCCAAATATTCCACTGATTCTATTCTTCAAAATTTTCATAGATCCTGATTTCACTGGGTAGTATTTGTTTGTCTCAACCTAACACACTAAATTATGCTAAGGTACAAACTACTGTGAAGTGACTGATACATCAACTCACCTGAGAAAACACCATCTGTCAAAGGAACTGGAGAGGCAATAGATTTTTCAAGGGATAATTAGAGGAAGTAGAGGAAGTAGAAGAATGGTGTGGTAGGAAAGCAAAGGTTTTCTGGTATACTCCTCAGTCATACCTCTTAGTCAACTGCTTCTACCATCTACTAATAAAGTGGCCTAGGTATATGAAAGCTAAGAATGGAGATGTGTTTTGTCTGTACTCATAGGACACCATGGATGATTCCATAGATCTGTGGCATGCTCTGAGGATAAATTCCTCTCAAAATAACTGAGCAGAATCACCAAAGAAACTGCAAATCCCCAACTCAGAAGGAAAAACAGCAGATACAGCCTCTGTGTGTTGATCATCCATCATCGGTACATACCAGAAATTCACAGACTAAGGAAGGAAATGACATAAAGTGAACAGGCTTTGGTCTAATGGCACAGGACACAAATTCAGCTGGCTTAGGCATAAAGAGTTACTCAGCAACAAAGGGCTAGGATCTACTTAATTACAGTTTTCATTTGATTTTTTAAAATTCATCTATTCATTTTTTCATATACTTAAATTTAACACTTCAGAAGTCTGGAAACATTGGGAAATGTTTGCTTCATTGTACTTTTTATTTTCCTTAATTTGCTTCAACTTACTCTATCATAATCATCTGTTGTTCTGTATATGTGTCTTTGAAGAAACTTACACTGATATTCAACCCTACTTGTTATGTGAACAACTTCATGATGCTAATGAAGTAAATGGCCTATTTTCCCAGAATTTTTGACAATTTTTATTTTTGAGGGCTTACATACAGCAGAGCCAGACACTGAGGGAATAAGACTATAATTGTGAAGATAGCCGAAATCTCAGTCCCCAGGAAGAGATACACAAACATAAACAGAAAATGATTACACAGAGAAAAAGTACTGTGATAGCTTTCGTGGCCATTTAGCTTCCTCAGTTTATACTCTTTTTGTTCACTCACCTGACCAAAAGCAAACAAACCTATAACAAGAGACAGAGAAAGGTTTCTCATAATGATCAACCAAGTAAGGAGATATAACAGTTATAAATACTTGTGCACCCAACATACAAGCACTTAAAGATATAAAGTAAATATTAGTAGACATAAAAGAAAAAATTGACAATAATATGGTAATACTAGGGGATTTTACCACCCAACTTACATCAATGGATAGATCATCCAATGGAAAAGCAGTAAGGAAACAGTGGCATTGAATGACACATTAGACCAGATGGATTTATCATCCACACACAGAACATTCCATCCAAAACCAGCAGAATACACATGCTTTTCAAGTACACATGGAACATTCTCAAGGATAGATCACATATTGGACCACAAACAAGTCTTAGGACCCAGAACAAATTTAGGATTGCTATAATATCAAGCATCTTTCCTGACTACAATATGAAACTAAAAACAAATTACAAGAAAAAAACTGGAAAAATTACAAACATATGGAGGTTAAACAACATGTTACTAAACATCCAGTGGGGTCTATGAAGAAATCAAAGAGATTATCAAAGTTACCTTGAGACAAATGAAAATAGAAACACAATGGTTCAAAATCTTTAAGACACCAGATGACATGATATTGTACATAAAAAACCCCTAAAGAATCCACTCCAAAACTACTAGATCTAATATCTGAATTCAGCAAAGTTGTGGGATACAAAATTAATACACAGAAATCTGTTGCACTTGTATACACTAACAATGAACTACTAGAAACAGAAATCAGGAAAACAATTCCGTTCACAATTGCATAAAAAAGAATAAAATACCTAGGAATAAACCTAATCAAGGAAGTGAAAGACTTATACTCTGAAAACTACAAGACATTCATGAGAGAAATTAAAGAAGATACCAATAAATGGAAACACAGCCCATGCTCATGGATGGGAAGAATTAATATTGTCAAAATGGCCATCCTGCCTAAAGCAATCTACAGATACAATGCAATCCCTAACAAAATACCAACAGCATTTGTCAACGAACTGGAACAAATAGTTCTAAAATTCATATGGAACCACAAAAGACCCCAAATAGTCAAAGCAATCCTGAGAAGAAAGAATAAAGCAGGGGGGATCTTGCTTCCCAACTTCAAGCTCTACTACAAAGCCACAGTAATCAAGACAATTTGGTACTGGCACAAGAACAGACCCATAGACCAGTGGAACATAACAGAGAGTCCAGATATTAACCCAAACATATACAGTCAATTAATATACAATAAAGGAGCCATGGATATACAATGGGGAAATGACAGCCTCTTCAACAGCTGATGTTGGCAAAACTGGACAGCTACATGTAAGAGAATGAAACTGGATCATTGTCTAACCCCATACACAAAAGTAAACTCGAAATGGATCAAAGACCTGAATGTAATTCATGAAACCATAAAACTCTTAGAAAAAAACATAGGCAAAAATCTCTTGGACATAAACATGAGCAACTTCTTCATGAACATATCTCCCTGGGCAAGGGAAACACAAGCAAAAATGAACAAGTGGGACTATATCAAGCTTCTGAAAAGTTCTGTACAGCAAAGGACACCATCAATAGAACAAAAAGGCATCCTACCGTATGGGAGAGTATATTCATAAATGACATCTCTGATAAAGGGTTGACATCCAAAATATATAAAGAGCTTATGCACCTCGACAAACAAAAAGCAAATAAGCCAATTAAAAAATGGGCAGAGGAGCTGAACAGAAACTTCTCCAAAGAAGAAATTTAGATGGCCAACAGGCACATGAAAAGATGCTCTACATCACTAATCATCAGATAAATGCAAATTAAAGCCACAGTGAGGTATCACCTCACACTAATCAGGATGGCCACCATCCAAAAAACAAACAACAAAAAATGTTGGTGAGGATGTGGAGAAAGGGGAACCTTCCTACACTGCTGGTGGGAATGTAAATTAGTTCAACCATTGTGGAAAGCAGTATGGAGGTTCCTCAAAAAACTCAAAATAGAAACACCATTTGACCCAGGAATTCCACTCCTAGGAATTTACCCTAACAATGCAGCAGCCCAGTTTGAAAAAGACATATGCACCCCTATGTTTATCGCAGCATTATTAACAATAGCCAAGAAATGGAAGCAAGCTAAGTGTCCATCAGTAGATGAATGGATAAAGAAGATGTGGTACATATACACAATGGAATATTATTCAGTCATAAGAAGAAAACAAATCCTACCATTTGCAACAACATGGATGGAACTAGAGGGTATTATGCTCAGTGAAATAAGCCAGGTGGAGAAAGACAAGTATCAAATGATTTCACTCATCTGTGGAGTATAAAAACAAATTAAATCTGAAGGAACAAAAGAGCAGCAGACTCACAGACCCAAGAATGGACTGAGTTACCAAAGGGATAGGGACTGGAGAGGATGGGTGGGAAGGGAGGGATAAGGGAGAAAAAGAGACATTACAATTATCACACATAATGTAGGTGGGGGGGGGCATGGGGAAGGCAATATAACACAGAGAAGACAAGTAGTGATTCTATAGCATCTTACTACCCTGATGGACAATGACTGTAATGGGGTATGTGGTGGGGACTTGATAATTAGGGGAGTCTAGTAACCATAATGTTGCTCATGTAATTGTACATTAATGATACCAAAATAAAAAAAATACTTCAGAGGTTATCCATCATCATCAAGTAGGATTTATTTCAGGGATGCAATGATGGTACAATATTCCAAATCGGTCTTTATATACCACTTAAACAAAAGAAGGGCAAAAATCACAATGATTTCAATAGATGCTGAAAAATCATTTGACAAAATTCACCATCCATTTATGATAAAATCTCTCCACAAATGGGTATAGAGGGTACATATGTCAACATAATAAAGGCCATATATGACAAACCCACAGCAAATATGATACTCAACAGCGAAAAGCTGAAAGTTTTTCCTCTATGATCAGGAACAAGATAAGGATGCCCACTCTCCCCACTTTCACTCAACCTTGTACTAGAGATCCTAGCCACGGCAATCAGAGAATACAAAGAAATAAAAGGCATCCATATTGGTAAGGAAGAAGTTAAAGTGTCATTGTTTGCAGATGACATGGTATTATACATAGAAAAGCCTAAAGACTCCATCTAAAACCATTAGAACTAGTAAGTGAATTCAGCAAACTTGTGGAATACAAAATTAATGCACAGAAATCTCTTGCATTCCTATGTTCTAACAATGAATGAGCAGAAAGAGATATCAGGAAAACAACTCCGTTTACAATTGCATCAAAAAGAATAAAATACCTAGGAATAAACCTAACCAAGGAGGTGAAAAACCTTTACTTTGAAAACTATAAGATACTCATGAAAGAATTAAAGAAGAGACAATAAATGGAAATACATCCTGTGCTCATGGATAGGAAGAATTAATATTGCTAAAATGGCCATCCTGCATAAAGCAATCTATAGATTCAATGCAATCTGTATCAAAATACCAATAGCATTTTTCAACAAACTAGAACACATCGGTCTGAAATTCATATGGAACCACAAAAGACCCCAAATAGCAAAAGCAATCCTTAGAAGGAAGAACAAAGCTGGGGGGTTACGCTCCCTAACTTCAAGATCCACTACAAACATACAGTAATCCAAACAATTTGGTACTAGCACAAGATTTGACCTATATAGATCAATGGAACAGAATAGAGAGCCCACATACAAACCCACTCACATATGGCCAATTAATATACGATAAAGGATCCATGGATATACAATGGGGAAAAGACATCTCTTGAACAAACGGTCTTGGCAAAACTGGATAGCTACATGTAAGAGAGTGAAATTGGATTATTGTCTAACTCCATATGCAAAAGTAAACTTGAAATGGATCAAAGACCTGAATGTAAGTCATGAAACCATAAAACTCATAGAAGAAAACACAGGCAAAAAATTTCTTGAATATAAATATAAGCAACTTTTTCCTGAACACATCTTCTCAGGCAAGGGAAACAAAGGCAAAAATGAACAAATGGGACTACATCAAACTAAAAAGCTTTTGTACAGCAAAGGACACCAACAGCAGAACACAAAGTTATCCTACAGTATGGGAAAATATATTTGTAAATGAGTTGTCCAATAAGGGGTTAACACCCAAAATATATAAAGAACTCACATTCCTCAACACCAACAAACAAATAACCCGATTAAAAAATGGGCAGAGGGTCTGAACAGACACTTCTCCAAAGAAGAAATTCGAATGGCCAACAGGCACATGAAATCCTCCACATCGCTAATCATCACGGGAATGCAAATTAAAACCACAATGAGATAGCACCTCACACCTATTAGAACGGCTGCTATCCAAAAGAGAAGAAATAACAAATGCAGGTGTGGGTGCATAGAAATGGAAGCCCTCCTACACTGTTGGTGGGGCTGCAAATTGGTGCAACCACTGTAGAAAGCAGTATGGAGGTTCCTCAAAAAACTAAAAATAGAAATACCATTTGACTCAGTAATTCCATTCCTAGGAATTTATCCAAAGATCCAAAGAACAAAATCCCTGATTCACAAAGATGTATGCACTCCTGTGTTTATCACCACACTTTTGGCAACAGCCAAGAAAGGAAGCAACTTAAGTGTCCATCAATAGATGAATCGATAAAGAAGATGTGGCACATATACACAATGGAATATTATTCAACCATAAAAAGAAAACAAATCCTACCATTTGTAACAACATGGGGGGAGCTAGAGGGTATTATGCTCAATGAAATAAGCCAAGTGGAGAAAGACAAGTACCAAATGTTTTCATTCATTTGTGGAGTATAACAACAAAGCAAAACTGAAGGAACAAAGCTGTAGCAGACTCACAGACTCCAAGAAGGGACTAGTGGTTACCAAAGGGGAGGGGTGGGAGAGGGTGGATGGGGAGGGAAGGAAAAGGGGATTAAAGGACATTACAATTTGCACACACAATATAGGTAGGTCAGAGGGAAGGTAGTATAGTAAGGAGAAGACAGTAATGACTCTATAGCATCTTACTGTGCTGATGGACACTGAATGCAATGGGTGGAGGGGGTACTTTATAATATGGGTGAATATTGAAACCACAATGTTGCTCAGGTGAAACCTTCATAAGATGTATATCAATGATACTTTAATTAAAAAACTATTAGAATAAATGAATTCAGTAAAGTTTCAGGATGCAAAAATCAATGTACAGAAAATTGTGCTTCTATACACTCAAAATGAATTGGCAGAAAGAGACATTAAGAGAACAACTCCAGTGTAATTGCATCACAAAGAATAAAATACCTTAAAATAAATTTAATCAAGAAGGTGAAAGACCTATTCTCTGATAAGTGTAAGACATCAGTGAAAGAAATTTTAGATGAAACAAATTAATGGAATAATATGCCATACTATGGGCTGGAATAATTGATATTGTTAAAATTTCCATACTATCCAAAGCCATCTACAAATTCAATGCAGTCTCTATGAAAATACCAGTGCATTTCTCACAGAACTAGAATAATCCTAATGTGTATGGAGCCACAAAAGACCCTGCATTGCCAAAGCAAACTGCAAATGAACAAAGTTGTAGGTATCATGTTCTGTGATTTCAAACTATACTACAAGGCTATATTAATCATGGTACTAACACAAAAACAGAGACATAGATCAATGGAACATAATAGTGAGACCAGCAATAAACCACAATACTGTGGTCAATCTATGACAAAGACAAGAAAATACAATGGAGAACAAAGTCTCTTCAATAAATGTTGCTAGAAAACTAGACAAGTTACATTCAAAAGAAAGTAGACCACTTTCCTACACTATACACAAAAATAAGGTTAAAATGGATTAAAGACCTAAATGTAAGATCTGAAACCACAAAACTCCTAAGAGGAAATACAGGCAGTAAACTCTTGAACACTGGTGTTAGCAGTTGTTTTTTTCCCAGATATTTCTCCTCAGGCAAGGGAAAGAAAATAAAAATTAACAAGTGGGACTACATCAAACTAAAAAGCCCTTGCACAGAGTGAAGGAAACCAACAAAATAAAAAAGGCAATGTACTGAATGGGGGAATATATTTACCAGTAATATATCTGATAAGTGTTTAATATCCAAAATATATAAATAACTCATAGAACTCAACACCAACCCCCCCCCCAAACAATCCAAATTAAAAAATGGGCAGAGGACCTGAATAGACATTTTTCAGATGACATACATATGGCCAAGATACCAGAAAAGATGCTCAACATCAGTAATCATCAGGGAAATGCAAATCTTACCACAATGAGATACCACCTCATACCTGTTAGAATGGCTAGTTTCAACAAGACAAGGAATAATAAGTGTCATCAAGGATGTGGAGAAAGGGAATCATAGTATGCTGTTGGTGGTAATGTGAAATGGTGCAGCCACTATGGAAAACAGTGGAGGTTCCATTATGAAAAACTATGGTGGTTCTTCAAAAAAATTAAAAATAGAAAGAAATACTGTATGTTCCCATAATTCTACTTTTGGGTATTACCTGTAGAAAACAAAATCACTAATTTGAAAAGATACATACACCCCTATGTTTATTGCAGAATCATTTACAATGGTTAAGATATGGAACCAACCTTGGCTTCCAATGGTGGCTTATCCTTCAATACATGGATGGATAAAGATGAGGTGGTACATATATACAATGGGATATTACTCAGCCATGAAAAAGAATGAAGTCTTGCCACTTGCAACAAGATGGACGAAACTAGAGGGTATTATACTCAAATAAGCCAGGCATAGAAAGAAAAATACCATATGATTTCACTTACGGGGAGGGGGCAAGGAGGTGGGGGAACATACAAAATTGTTTTAAGGTATACCTAAAATTATAAAATAACTTATAAATATAATAATATTATGTTATAAATATATATTATAATATATAAGGAAATATAAGTATAATATACATATAAATATATATAATGTGCATATTACAGAAAATACAAATATAAATTATAGAATAAGTCATAGGGATGAAAAGTAGAACACAGAGAATATCATCAATAATATTACAGTAACTTTGTATGGTGACAGATGGTAACTATCTTGGTGAGCATTTTGTAATGTATATAATTGCTGAATTACTATGTTGTATACCTGAAATTAATACAATATTGTATATCAATTATACTCCAAAAAAAAAGGAAGAAAACAAAAAAAACCCTCACATGTATCATGTCAAAGTGACTTAAAAACCCCACATGTATCATGTCAAATTAGCTTAAGAACCAACTTCGAATTCCCACTGTCCAAAATGGGACTGTGACTGTCAATAAGGCTAACAATCATAATGAATTAAAACATTAAAAATTTCATATGATACTTAAAAAGTAAAAATACAGCCCTCATTGGCCATCTTTGCAGCATGCTAGGAATCCATTATAACAGAAAAATTAGAAAATAAAAAGAACCAAGCATTTCAGCCTTTCCTATTGAGAAGGTATATATAACAGTCTTATAAAAGGCTAACTGAAACTGACCAAATCTTCAGATCTAACTATCAATTTACATAAAACACAGGAAGAAGACTGTTTCAAAGGACTCTATGGAGATTAAATTGGCATATTATTTTGTTACTTTTTCAATGAAACACTGCAAGGAAAGAAAGAGGTGGAGGGGCAATTGATAGATTAAAAAAGACTAGATATTTCAATTATTTACAACATACACACTTGAGACTACTTCCGGGAAGATGGCGGTGTGAGCAGGGTGGCAGAAATCTCCTCCCAACACTATATTGATCTACGAAAACACAGCAAATACATCTATTCCTAAAAAAGAGACGAGAATACACAGGAAAGCGCACAGCGTGCAGCTACACCCGAGAGCACTCGGCACCCCAAGAGGCGGGTAAGATCCGGAGCCGCAACCCGGCAGGAGCCGAGCACTCCCCCACCCCAGCGCACAGGCGGGAGAAGAGGATTCAGAGCCAGGAGGGAGTGGAAGTACACCCCGCGAAGTAGCCAGCCCCGGTGATCTGCGCGGGGAGTGCTGACCCACATCGCGCAGTGCAGCGGAGATTGGAGAGACAGAGGGGCAGGATCTGAGCAGGGAACGCGCCAGGGTGTTTGCAGGCGGCTCCCGGGAAGGGGGGAAAAAAGCGCGCGCTTTCCTCAGCGGTCTTAAAGAGACAGGAGCCCAGCGGAGGAGCCGGATCGCCCCAGCACACTCAGCCCAGCAGGCTGGGAGTCCTGGGGAGTTTCAGACACCTTAGCTGGCGACTGTGGAAGCGTAGCCATACTTACACTTCTCACTGAGATCAACAGCCTCCTATTCGTTCCCACCCCTGCCAGAGCGATAAAGGGCCCTGCGGAGCGGCGCAGTCACAGCTGTGGAATAGTGGGGCAATAGCGCCACCTAGAGCATTCCCACAGAATCTACGTCCAGTGGGCATTTTTTTTGTTTTTTTCTTTTTTTCTTTTTTCTTTCTTTCTTTCTTCTTTTTTTTTCTTCTCTTTTTTTTAAAGTCTTAAAGAGCCCAGCTGACATACGTGGCAACTATCAGTGACCAATTCTATAGCCATGAAAAGACAGAGGAATATGGTTCAGACCAAAATCAACCAGACAACCCCAGAGAGGGAGTCTGAAGGGATGGAAATGCACAGTCTTCCAGAAAATGAATTCAGAATAAAAGTCATAACCATGCTGATGGACCTACAGAGAAATGTGCAAGAGCTGAGGGAGGAAGTGAGGGAACTGAGGAAAGACAATGCAGAAATCAGACAAGCAATCGACAGGCTTAACAGCAGAATGGATGAGATGCGAGAGACTGTTAATGGAATAGATAACAGAGAACAGGAGTACAGAGCAGCTGAGGCAGAGAGAGATAAAAGGATTTCTAGGAATGAAAGAATATTAAGAGAACTGTGTGACCAATCCAAACGGAACAATATTCGCATTATAGGAGTACCAGAGGAAGAAGATACGGAAAAAGGGATAGAAAGTGTCTTTGAAGAAATAATTGCTGAAAACTTTCCCTCGCTGGGGAAGGAAGTAGTCTTGCAGTCCACCGAAACTCATAGATCTCCCAACACAAGGGACCCAAGGAAGACAAGACCAAGACACATAATAATTAAGATGGCAAAGATCAAAGATAAAGACAGGGTATTAAAGGCAGCTAGAGAGAGAAAAAAGATCACCTACAAAGGAAAACCCATCAGACTATCATCAGACTTCTCAACAGAAACCTTACAGGCCAGAAGAGAATGGCATGACATATTTAACGTTATGAAACAGAAGGGCCTCGAACCAAGAATATTGTATCCAGCACGATTATCATTTAAATATGATGGAGGGATTAAACAATTTCCAGACAAACGAAAGTTGAGAGAGTTTGCCTCTCATAAACCACCACTACAGGATATCTTAAATGGACTGTTCTAGATGGAAGCACACCTAAGGCTAAAAAGATGTCATCAGAGGAAAAAAAATCTTAGCAAAGAAAGCAGACCATCCAAATACTAATTAAAGGCAAAGAATAAAACACCTATTATAGAAAGAATGGAGGAGGAAGAATAAGAAGGGAGAGAAAGAAAGAAACATCAGACTGTGTTTACAATAACTTAACAAGAAAGTTAAGTTAGATTGTTAGATAGTAAAGAAGCAACCCTTGAACCCTTGGTAACCACGAATCTAAAGCCAGCAATGGCAATAAGTACATATCTATCAATAATCACCCTAAATGTAAATGGACTGAATGCACCAATCAAAAGACACAGAGTAACAGAACGGATAAAAAAGCAAGACCCATCTATATGCTGCTTACAAGAGACTCACCTCAAACCCAAAGATATACACAGACTAAAAGTGAAGGGATGGAAAAAGATATTTCATGCAAACAACAAAGAGAAAAAAGCAGGTGTTGCAGTACTTGTATCAGACAAAATAGACTTCAAAACGAAGAAAGTAGCAAGAGATAAAGAAGGACATTACATAATGATAAAGGGGTCAGTCCAACAAGAAGATATAACCATTATAAATATATATGCACCCAACAGAGGAGCGCCAGCATATCTGAGGCAAATACTAAGAGAATTAAAGGAGGAAATAGACAGCAATGCATTCATCTTAGGAGACTTCAGCACACCACTCACTCCAGAGGACAGATCAACCAGACAGAAAATAAGTAAAGACACAGAGGCACTGAACAACACACTAGAACAGATGGACCTAACAGACATCTACAGAACTCTACACCCAAAAGCAACAGGATACACATTCTTCTCAAGTGCACATGGAACATTTTCCAGAATAGACCACATACTAGGCCACAAAAAGAACCTCAGTAATTTCAAAAATATTGAAATCCTACCAACCAACTTCTCAGATCACTAAGGTATAAAAGTAGAAATAAACTTTAGAAAGAAATCAAAAAGGCTCACAAATACATGGAGACTTAACAACACTCTCCTAATTAATCAATGGGTTAACGACCAAATCAAAACAGAAATCAAAGAATGTATGGAGACTAATGACAACAACAACACAAAGCCACAACTTCTGTGGGACGCAGCAAGGCAGTTCTAAGAGGAAAGTATATTGCAATCCAGGCCTATTTAAAGAAGGAAGAACATTCCCAAATGAATAGTCTAAAGACACAATTACTGAAATTGGAAAAAGAAGAACAAATGAGGCCCAAAAGTCACCAGAAGGAGGGACATAATAAAGATTAGAGAAGAAATAAATAAAATTGAGAAGAATAAAACAATAGAAAAAATCAATAAAACCAAGAGCTGGTTCTTTGAAAAAATAAACAAAATAGATAAACCCTAGCCAGACTCATTAAGAGAAAAAGAGAATCTACACACATAAACACAATCAGAAATGAGAAAGGAAAAATC